>APFE030196549.1:279143-457074 GCA_000404065.3 Pinus taeda
GCAATTAGATATTGGATTGCTCATTTCATTGACGGTTACCTCCGAAAGCCATAGCGAGACTAATGGCGAGGGATTGAAATATGATTGTGTAATTTGATATTAGTTTTACTTTTCTGCAAATAGATATCAGATTGCTCAAGTTGTTTATGATTACCTCCGAAAGCCATAGCGAGACTAATGGCGAGGGGTCAGAATATGAGTTGATATAATTTGGTTTTAAGTTTACTTTTCCGCAAATAGATATCAGATTTCTCAAGTTGTTTATGATTACCTCCGAAAGCCATAGCGAGACTAATGGTGAGGGGTCAGAATATGAGTTGATGTAATTTGATTTTAGCTTTACTTTACTTGCAATTTTTGGATTTCTTTGAGTGTAGTAGCTTCATTCATTTCTCTTGTATTTATACAGCAACAGAGACAATGATTTCATGATCAATATTTCATCTTTTGTTTGATTTAAGTAGCTGCATATTTACACTTTTTGTTTAAGTACTAATTCCATCAATAACATGTTTTGAGATCTTTTGAAGTGCTAAGTTTTGGAAGTTACCATTAGGGACATAAACCTTGCCTTGAAATCTAGATCCATACTTGACCTTTAAAAGTATTCTTAAGACCTTAGAATAGGATTTCCATCTGCATTAGACACTTTAGGAGATCAACAAAAACAAAACCCCAAAACAAAATAAAATCTATAAAACAACGAAGTAAGAAAAATGTTAACTAAGCACATATGGTGCACCACACTTCATCAGTTTACGATACCTGGATTGATAATTTATGTAGAGCAATTTAAGATGTTAAATTGATTAGACATTTTTGGCGTCGTTGCCGGGGAAGTGTAATTAGGAGACCTTATTTCTTACATCTAATTTTTTTTTAATAATTCTTGAGCATGCTCTCCTCCTGCATTTCGTGTGATCTGGAGGATCAGAAAAAGGATTGTTAAGTAAAAAAAATTATTAATAATTCTTGAGTATGTTTTCCTCCTGCACTTTGTGTGATCTAGAGGATCAGAAAAAGGATTGTTATGTAAAAAAAAAAGAAAAAAAGAAAAAAAAGGGAGACAAAATAAACTTCATCATTTCAATTGATTCAATAAAAAAATAAAAATAATAAAAAAAAAAATTAAAAAAAATTGAAACCCAACTGCTTTGATAGGTTTAAATTGTCCAAAATTGACTGGTTATGGTTTGTAGTGGTCCTCAAAACATTGTATCCTGTTCAAATAAGGTTTTGCAACTTAGCTGCGGAATGTAGCCTGATTCTGCAGCTAGTTGAGAATTCCGCAACTGATTTCAAGGTTTAGCAGGTTATAGGCATCCAATGAAGAAACTGACCACATCTGCATCTCCAGAATTGTCTCGACATGGATCCTATCCTAGTCACCCAACCCAGACTGATAAAAAAATGAGCTTAAAACCTCAGTCAAAGTCCTATTTTTCGCATGTTTTACTTGAAGTCTTTGCTGCCTGAAATTGAAAATCATTAATCCTTCTTATAAAATTTCACAATTTCAGAGAGAAAAATAAAAAGAGAAGAAAATAATCTATGGCTATTTTCAATCCTAGCCGGCCTCAATAGAAAACCTGCATTCCTTCTTGAACTTTGGTCTTAAAAAGAACCTGCAATTACATTTAAAAAAAAAAATCAAAAGTGCATTCGACATATCAAATTGCATGGACTGTTGTAAAGAAAATAAGATGAGGCCAAATGAAAAAAAAAAAAAACCTGTAATAGCATCCTCTAGTTGTTTCCCTGACTCTTGTAATCAACAATAGCAGGTCAATGTTAGTAAAAATCTTCAACACTCATCCATATTCCATCCATTGTTGAAGTATCATCAACATTATTACAGCTGCTATTTCTTATCTCAATCATTTCTTCCATTTCTCTGTCTTGCTGGAACATCCCAACTGAGACCATAACTATATGGAGATGTCTGCCAAATTTATAAGGAAATCAATAAATTCCCAATGAGATGCGAGCCATACAATCTGAGGATCATAATATAGGTTTGTTTGAAACTACAATTCGTATCTTGGGTGGTCTTCTTAGTGCCTATCATCTTAGTGGTGGAGAAAAGGAAATAGTTAGAGAATGGGGTTCTAGATCTATACTTCAGGGACCCAAACCTACGGTATACTTAGAAAGAGCTAAGGACCTCGCAGATCGCTTATTGTCTACTTTTACATCTAGTCCAACTGCTATTCCGTTCTCAGATGTTGTTCTTCGTGAAAGATCTGCACATCCAGCGCCATATGGGTTAAGTAGCACTAGAATTTTGGTACCTTAGTAAAATTTCTAGTGATCCAAAATATGGCAAAGCAGCAATGAAGGTGCTTGAACACTTTAAGACTCTCCCAAGGGTCGAAGAATTAGTGCCAATTTATATCAATCCACATCTGGTCAAGAGCCATTACACAACAAATGAAATCCAGAAAGCCGAATGCAACAAATTCATCAAATGGAGAACATAAAAACAACAACTCAGGAAAAACGTAGAATAGAGAAAAACGTCTAAATTCAGGCGCACAATTTTCCCAAACGGAGGAGAATTTGAAGAAAATAAAACATGGGTTTTTTTCTCCAGCAGGATCAATTAGATAACCCAGAAACCGTTTTAAGAAATTTGTGGCAGTCTGGGAGAAATCCTTGGTTCTTTGGAGCCCATTTTTGCTTGCCGCGTGTAAAAAAACGGAATTTCAATTAAATGAACAGACTGTGTTAATTCAACGTGCCTGAGAAAGGGGAATTCTAATTTGGTTATGTGCTGGAACCTACTCTACCATGTCTTCCACCCTTTGCCACCATGTCTCCTGCCTTTTTATTGCCACCTGTTGACAACAATCCTAATTGAAGACGACTCTCCATTACGTGAACCAGTCCAAACTGATCTGGCAATTTCAATCGAACTTCACTACTCCACTCCATTCCCGCCACTTGTTCTCTGTTTCTCCATTTACCATCACTGGATTTTTCTCCATAAAACCGTGTCAATTCCCCGCTAACACATAATGAATTTTCTTCATCCATCATTCACGCAGATGAATTGTTAGAACAAGAAGGAAAGAATGGGTCTGTTGTTGAGGGCAGAACCGAAAAGGCCCAAGTTTATGGAAGAGTCGAATGGTTATGGTTATAGGCTGTTTATCAAACTATAAGTTGAAACTTTGTTGCTCAGAAGTTTGATATAACTGCTACAACAGTGTAATTTTCGAAGTTTGGTCTTGAAAATAAATCCTTATACACTCAAAGGCTCAATAAGTATTATCTTGTTTGTTTTTCAAGTGAGATTTTGGGACTGTTTGCATGCTAATTGTGGAGTGATCTGAATCATATCAAAGTCTGGTGCATTATAATTGTTGGCATTATGATATAGGTGTTTTCCTTGATGGCAACTCACTTAGGGGTATGATACAGGTGATGGCAACTTAATTAGATGGCAAATCTAGTGCAGTAGGTCAAAATAAAGGTATATGCGGGTTAGACTTGATGAAAGCGCGTATATACGCGGTTTATCTGAGCAAAAGGAGCGTATACGTATATACGCAGGTTCATAGAAGGAAAAGCGCGTACATGGTTTTGGTCCGTGGTATTTGGTCCATGGTATTTGGTTCGAAATGACGACCCCAGGTATTGGGTCCATGGTATTGTTTCTACATGTTTTTGGACCATGGTATTGAGAGAAGCCTAACCTATATAAGGAGAAGATCATTAGGCAAAAGAGAAGAGCAAGGAATGGATGTCTGACGAAGTGGGAAGATCTAGTATTGCTGGTTATCGGTTTGTGATGCTTGGCTCGGGTTGGATATGAAAGCGAAGGTATAAGTAATTATTTTTAGATCTGTACGTGGGTTGTCTCTGGTGAAAGCGCGTATACACGCGGTTTTGATATAGTCAAGTAGCGTATGCATTATGAGATTTGGTGTTTTAGGTTGCTGTTGATTTTAGTGGTTGTTGCAGAGTTTTGGGCTTTGGTTTGTGTTCTGTGTTTTGATAACAGGGTTTTCAGTGATTCAGTATTGGGTGATTTAGAGATTTATGATGCAAGTATAAGTTGATGATTGTATTGCAGCAGTGATTGTTTGTACTTATGGATCCAGTCTGAAAATTTTTGAAACGTGGTCCCTAAAGAAAAGAAGGTTGTAGCCTTCTGTAGGTCAGCACCTACGTACTAGTATATCAGCTAGTACAAGAACAAAGGGGGTTGTAGCTCCCTTCCAGAAGTAGCTGGAAAACGAGAGAGGGTTGTAGCCCTCTGCAGGTTGAAGCCTGCATACTGGTAAAGGACTGCACCAGTACATTGTAAAAGAAGTTTCTTATTAAAGGAAGAAAGAAACGAATTGCAGCAGGTGGTTTTCACCCACATTGGGTTTCCACATTATATCATGGTGTTCATGTGTGCTTCTTATGTGTGATGATTTGTACTGTTTTACTACACCTGATCACTGTTAATATGGTTAATAATGTTTTTATGCATTTACTGAAGATAAGATAACTGAATCATAAGATTACTGCATGTACGCTAGTTGCATTTAACACAGTCGTGTATATATGCGGATATACTGATCTGAAGCCGCGTATATGAATCTGAGTATGAAAAATGAAAAGTATCTGATTTGATAATACTAATTCATCCCCCCTCTCAGTATTATTTCCAACAATAATGGTATTCTTGAAATCATTGGTTTTCGTTTGATCTTGAAAATAATCTATCATTTCTGCATACTAGCTCTTGCATATTTGCACTCTTGCATAAGCATATTTTTGATAGTCGAAGTGCTCTAAAATTGTTCCCATGCCTAATTGCTAAGTAACCAAAAGATTAAATTCATCTTCAAGGTTTATGATTAAGAAGGCAGTAGGAAAGTGACACTTCAGGTATATTTAAAAAAAAAATTGAGCAGCACAAGAGTAGGTACCCTGGTATTCCATTTCCATCGCTGAAACTGTTTTGCTCCATATGCCATTACCATTCACATAGTTCCTACATGCAGGCAATGAAGAAAATAACTTAAATCAGAAAACTGATGGTTGACTGTTTTAGCCACTTTCCGCAGCTGATTCAACTTTTCGCAGCTGGTTCAACTTTCCGAAGCTGTTTTTGTTAAACTCTAGGTTGCAGGTGTCATCCAGAAAAAGAAGCCACATGGGTAGCTGGGGGAATGTTAGTAGATGGATGGTTTCCTATTCATTTGATCCAATTTGATGAAAAAGGCCCCTATGAAAGGGAAGTCAAATTGTGTGTTATCACTAAGTCGCCACACTAAGTCACTACATGTCAAGAAAAAATAATAATTTTGAATCAATGCAATGAATAAGTTATTTGCTCACTTTTATGAAGGTATTGATTAATTTTGGACTGATGAAGAAAGTTGAATGACTAACTTTGTATTCAAGATTTTTAGCTACAAAAACCGTGCACGTTCTGCAGCTGAAGTCCAACTCCGCAGACTAAAAAAAAAAACGTCATTGTTCAAATCAGCCTAACTTTTTCATACGAAATCAGATTTTGATGATTTAAGTACCATTGGAAAGATCTCAACAAGATCTACACAATGATAAATCCATAATTAGATTTTGAAATGGCAAATAATGAAGTAAATTGCTGAAAAGAAGCAACATCAACTTGAGGCACTAATTCCAAATCAGGTATAAATTCTTTTGATTTTTCCTTTGAAAACTTGTTTCATTAATACAAATTCTTAGTTTTGTGTGTAAATATCATAACTAGAGAGATTGGCCATCTCTCTCCTTTGATAATCTTACATTCCATTGCAGAAAAAGTATTAGTTTTTTTGCAGGTTCCAGGAGGAAGGACAAATGACTATAAGAGAATGGTGTCTCTCTAAGAGACCAATTCGTTTCATAAGAGGATGATCTGCAACAAAGAGGAAATATGTTGATGCAAAATCAGATCCAAACACTTGAAAAACTTTCAGATACTATTGTCTCCATCACATCCATACCTCATAATAAACCATTCACCTCATTTCACTTCATACTTTTCCATTTACATTCACATCCATTTTCCATTTCTTTTTGTCCATTCATAACCCACAAATAAAAGCAAGAGGCTCATTCATATGCTTATTTCCCATTGCCATTTCTATTCTCCATTGCCATCTTCAATTTTCATCTTCCATTTCCTGTCATTTTCATTCTGCAAATAAGCCCTGCTTCAATGCAAATTATTGAGTCCATAGTCCTTTGAGTCTAAGTTCTTTGTAAAAACACCTTGAGGCTTGCATGCCTTAATGGCAAGTCCTGATGTTGATAAACAATGGGAATACATTAATGTCCCTTGTTCATCATATCTTCTAGGTGACTCGACATCGACAAATTCATTCGTACCTAGCAAGATGTGTTTGGGCATCTTGACTCTCATTGACATCAATGGTGAAAGTTCTCGTGTTGACTAGTGGCATCCATTAATGGCCACTAAGCCAACAATTTCCTACTATGTTCGACATCAGAACATTTTTTCACATAGTAGGAATTGTGCCAATGAGTTTTGAAGACATGAAGACTATTATTTTCAGCATTCTGGAGCAGATTCAACAAGTTTTAGTAGAAGAAATAAAAAGTCATCTTAACTCTTTATCCATGACTCCTCTTGTTCAGCCACTTGAAGAAGAATATGATCAAAATTTTGCAGCAACCACACATACAACTCATCCATTCCAAAGGGTAAGTTAAGGTACGCCATTTTTTAACTTTTGACCATATAATTCCATAAAAAGCTAGAATGATAATTGTTGGAAAAACATTTCTCTTCCTCATTTCATAAAATTGCCAATACCATCAGTTGGGGGGGAATGCATTCATCTTCATATTTTTCCATGTCCATATCATATTCAGGAGGCCACATACTTCCAACATATATTAAATATTACATTTTTATTATGAGCATACAATGGCTTTTCAAAAAGTGCTTAAAAGATAAATTGGATACAAACAAAATCATGGTTGTCACACAAGAACCAACCATCATGCAATCCAATAAAGATATATTTTGCAACAATAATCAAAATAACATTATGCAAAGTTCAAAGATCAATATAAAATGCAAAAAAAAAAAATGGTTGTAACACAAGAACCAACCATGTTGCAAATCAAGTAAAACACTTTGCAGAAATATGAAGTTATCAAATGATATCATGCAAAGTTAAGCCAAAGCTCAAGGATCAAAAGAGTCAATGTAATATATGTTGCATGAGGACATGCAATAGCTTCAGTTGGGGGGTATGTTGAGTCTTGAAAATGTCATTCATCTCCATTACACTTTCACTATTATGTCCATGATATACCTCCATTTTACTACTATGTCACCACATTCATCCCACTTTCATTATCATTGGGCCACATTTATGTTTTCCAATCTTTATTAATTCTAAGCCTTTTAAGTGAATTTGTGGTTAAAATTTAGGAAATAATGTGCATAAGCTTATACCTAACCAATGGGTTGAGATTGCTGACATGTGTAGGTTGAAAGGAGGCTTCTAGAAGAACCTTATGTGGCACTCTAAGGCCAAATTCGAATTTGAGTGGAAAGAATCATGGGATCATGAGGATATGTGTCACATCTCCTAATTGTATTGTAACTCTAGAAAGACATGTGTCTTATCAGTTCCTATTTTGATTAAGACTCTAGAGGTAGAGGGAGAGATTCATGGACTCTCATTAATGAGATGGCTTCTCATCTTTTTGTATAAATAGGAGATCTCTCTCCATTTTGTAGTCTTAGCTTGTTAGTTCTTAAGCTTTTTAGCTTGTGAGATGGCTTTGGAAAGCTTTAGAGAGCTTTGTTGTACTTTGTAATTTTGAAGAATTTGAATAAAGCTTTGATGTTCTCAACATGGAAGGAGATGTGAAATAGATGTCATGGAGCACATTAGAATGTAAGGTAGAGTAGATTTCATTTTGTAATTTTGCTTTGATTTCATTATGACATTTGATTGCTTTCAAGTTTGATAGTTTAGATTTTCCATTCATGCAATTTTAATTCATGTAAGTGTGTTCAACTGGTTGATTGTAGATTAGTTTTTCTTTACATGTTTTTGCATCAAATAGTGACATGAGATTTACCTTTCTGTTGACTTTGTTTTTTTTTTACTTTTCAATTTCAGTTATGCTTTGATTTCAGTCTTATTCATTTGCTTTGTTAGTTAGTTTAGATATCGACTTGCTCATATCATTGACGATTATCTCTGAAAGCCATAGCTTAGACTACCTAGTGAGGAATCGAACTATGAATGATGTGATTTGATTTTAGTTTTACTTTCTTGCAATTAGATATCAGATTGCTCAAGTTGTTGATGATCACCTCCGAAAGCCATAGCTTAGACTACCTGGCGAGGGATCAGACTATGAATTGATGTGATTTGTTTTTAGTTTTACTTTCCTGCAATTAGATATCAGATTGCTCAATTTATTGATGATTACCTCCGAAAGCCATAGCTTAGACTACCTGGCGAGGGATCAAACTATGAATTGATGTGATTTGATTTTAGTTTTACTTTTCTCCAATTAGATATCAGATTGCTCAAGTTATTGATGATTACCTCCGAAAGCCATAGCTTAGACTACCTGGCGAGGGATCAGACTATAAATTGATGTGATTTGATTTTAGTTTTACTTTTCTGCAATTAGATATCAAATTGCTCATGTTATTGATGATTATCTCTGAAAGCCATAGCTTAGACTACCTGGTGAGGAATCAGACTATGAATGATGTGATTTGATTTTACTTTTTATTAGTTTGCAGTTTTTTATTTGTTTGAGTGCAATAGCTTAACTTTTATTTCCGTATTTAGACAAGCAGCAGAGACAGTGATTTCATGATCAGTATTTCATCTTTTGTTTGATTGAAGTAGCTGCATACTTACACTTTTGTTTAAGTACTAATTCCATCAATAACATGTTTTGAGATCTTTTGAAGTGCTAAGTTTTGGAAGTTACCATTAGGGACATTAACCTTGTCTTGAAATCTACATCCATACTTGACCTTTAAAAGTATTCTTAAGACCTTAGAATAGGATTTCCATTCGCATTAGACACTTTAGGAGATCAACAAAAACAAAACCCCAAAACAAAATAAAATCTATAAAACAACGAAGTAAGAAAAATGTTAACTAAGCACATATGGTGCACCACACTTCATCAGTTTACGATACCCGAATTGATAATTTATGTAGAGCAATTTAAGACATTAAATTGACTAGAAAATAACACATAAAACAAATATACACAGAGATTTTCCCCTATATCCCAAAACCGAGACTACCAGATTGAATTTTCATTATGTTCCTTTCAATGTTACAATACATATATATCCATGTCAAAGCATCCATAAACCCCAATCCATTAACCCTGGATTAGAACATAATCATAGTTACCTTGACCAGATCTACAAAATACCATGGACCGAAAAACCATCGCACCCAAAACCATGTGTGAAATCCCTGCACAAAACCATAGGTAGGTTCACCCACCTAATATAGGGTCCCAAAAAAAAAATCCCTGCGGCACTGCCCAAGACCTCGTCGAGGGGGACTGCCACACCCCTCAAACCCCCCAACAGGGGGGCTATTGCCCACCAGTGACCCCCCGCTCGCCTGACACAACGAAGAGGGGGCTTCCCTCCCCCCCCCCCCGGTTTGACTACTGGGGCTAGTCATGGAAAGAATATAACACAACCCAACATTATGAACTAAAGTTAATTGCAAGTAGAGGATAATGGCAGTAAATATGGCCATATTCATGGCATCTTTGGCACCTAAAAGGAATATGTTCATAATCAATATTTTTCTTCCAAATCTCATCTTGATAATAAATATCAATAGACTCTAGAAGCGACTCTGATACATTCATGTAAACACAAATTCTAGTGTGTGAGGTGTACCTATCCTACTTGGTAGCCTCCGAAGGTTTGACATAATAACTGAGCACATTGTTAATGCATACTAGGGTTTCTTCATCCCAAAATTCCCATGGAAATGAGTACATCCTAATCCACACGGGGGAAGCGGTGAAGTGATCCTTGTCTAGCACAAAACATTATATCCAAAAATAGAGATATAACCCTATTGAATTGTAGAAATAAGGCCCGCTCTCAAATACTTTGTTTTAGTATTCAAGGTCGACGAAGATGGCAATGAAGAATCCTTTCACGCCCCACTCTAATTTTATTTGACCCTCTGACTTCCATTTGAACTTAATCCAATGATAAAGGGTTTTTTATGAAGGCCAAATGTTGAGAAACTTCACAATTAGGGCATGATCTCGCATATAGTCTATATAGCTCCCAATGTGAGTGGACTAGATTTCATTGGGCCTACAACTACCTTTGGAAGACAACTTCCAAGACGACATTTTTCTGAAGAGGAGGACAAGTGTTGTGATTGTTGTCAATTTCCTTCAGGGTTTTGCCTTGGGTTAGTAGGGTTTGCAGTAGAGGGTTGTCCTTTGTTGTCATAGCCATCAATAACCTCGTTGTAGGATGTAGATTTTCTCCCTCTATCGATAGGAGTTATAGGAAGAGTGGTAAGGGACACACCTGGAAATCGACAACTAGGGTTTTGCAAAAGTCCAAAATCTGAAAAGCTCTCCAACAACCATAACTTAATTAATACAAAATAGTATTCAAATTATATTCTCTAAACTTTATTTTCTTTCAATTTTGGTATAGTATTAAATAACTTTTATTTCCAATCATTCTTTAACTATTTTTATTTTTTAACAATAGGTTGTAATTTTTATTTTTTCACGAAGGTCTTTCTATCCTATATTTATCCATTTGAAACTTTGATCCTTTCAAAATTTTAATTTTATACTATTTATTTCAAATATTAAACCACAAAAAAAGATAATATAGTGAAATAATGTTCATTGAACTAACAGAGAAACACCTTGACATAAATAAAATTATAAACAAAAAATTTGAAGATGAACGATATTTTTTTCATATATTGCATCTTTAATAGTATAAAACATATTTTTTTTCAATTTATAATTTCTTTTAGGCAATGAGAAAACATATCATTTTGTCAAACTAGCAATGGGATAGTCATCATTAACTATCACCCTTATTCAAAACATAATTTATGAAAACCATATAACCTTGATGTGGTTCTAAGTTTAATTATTTATTTAACTTTTTTTAATACTCTTATAACAATATAAATAATTGAATTAATTAAAATAATTACATAGTACACCTCTAAACTAGCACCTGTGTTATATATTTAACTATTTTAAATTTATCTTAAATCCAGATCTATCAAATATTGAGAGGGATCAAATTTCTTAATATGTAATTAGTTTAATCATTTAATTAAATCTCATGTATTAATTCTTTCATTTTTTTCATCTTTTTTAAATATATAGTAAGACATTTGATCCATCTAAATATTCAATAAAATAAGATTTAAAATAAATTAAGTATTTAAGATATTTATATATAACCAAAAAAAAAAAACTATCATAACTCACTTGTTAAACTAATAGTAAAAACTTATTGTTGGCATTATGATACAGGTGTTTTCCTTGATGGCAACTCACTTAGATGAAAGATCACAGTGCAGCATGTCAACAGGAAAGTATTACAGATCAAACTACAAAGAATGAAGAAAGAGAGGTATACGCAGGTTCATCTTGACCAAGTTGCGTATACACGCAAGTTCACTGAACACAAGTAGCATATACGTACACACGCACTTTCATAGAAGCAAAAGCGTGTATATGTTGGAAAACTAAGTTTCTGGTCTGTGGTATTTGATCCAAGGTATTTTGATCCATGGTATTGGTCCAAGGTATTTGGTCCAAAGATATTGGTCTTAAGTGGTTTTGATCCATGGTATTGAGAAAGGCCTAAAACTATATAAGGCGGAGAAGATCATTAGGCCAAGGTGTGCAAGTATCGAATATCTGATGAAGTGTAAGATTTAATATGCAGGTTATTGGCTGATGGTGTTGTGCTTGATCTAAACCAAGGATGAACCTAAGCGGTTGATGAGGGATAAGATCTAATGATGGATCAGGATCTTAAGGCTTGAAATGAATTATCATTATATGGTTTGATTATGTATAATCTAGATCTGAATATTGACGAATGTGTGATTCTGTAAATGTTATGATCTGGGTATAACTAAAGTCTGGAATAGTTGCAAAATTATGAATTAATATTTACAGATGTGTACGTTGGTTGGCTTTGATAAAAGCATGTATACACGTTGGTTCGACACATGGAAGTAGTGTATACCTTATAAAGTATGTTTCAGTTGTTTCTGTTCAATGTTATGATGACTGTATTCCGGTGACAGTGTTCTGAATGATCATATTCAAGTTATGATGATTGAGTTTCAGTGATTGGTTGATGCAGATGTACTTGATGATTGTATTGCAGTTATGATGTTGTTGATGGGTCCAGTATGAAAATTGAATGAAACGTGGCCTTCAGATTGTGGTGTTGTGTTCTAGGAGTATCCAATCTGAAAATTCATGAAACGTGGTCCCTGGTAGAAGAGTGGAGTTTTCTGTAGGCTGGGACCTATGTACTAGTAAACATATTGGCTAATACAAGAGCTAGGGGTTGTAGCTCCCTTCCAGTAGTAGCTGGAGAATGAGAGAAGGTTATAGCCTTCTGCAGGTGGGTGCCTGCGTATTGGTATGAGTCTACACTAGTACAAAATTGTAAACATATTTTCTTATTATTAAAAGAAGATAGAGATGATAACAGCAGGTGGTTTTTATCCACATTGGGTTTCCACCTTATATCTTGGTGTTCATGTGTGTTTCTTATGTGTGATGCTTGATTCTGATTTTACTACACTATCTAATAAATCTCTGATATACTGGTTAAAGTTCAATACATGATAATTTGTATAAATCTAAAGTTCTCTGCATATACGTTGGTTGCTTTAAGTACAGTCACGTGTACACGCTAGTTCACTTAGCTGAAGTAGCGTGTATAAATCTGTTTGGGAAATTAAATTATTGATCTGATAATACTGATTCACCCCCCTCTCAGTATTATTTCCAACAATTGGTATCATAGCAAGTCCTTCAGAAAAAGCTTGATTGCTTGAAGGGAGATCCATCATCATGAGTAACCAAGAAAGCGTGGGATCCATCAGACCGCTAATCTTTGATGGGGGCAACCTTGTTTATTGGAAAATAAGAACCACAACCTATCTACAATCACTTGGAACGGATGACTGGGAACTTGTGGAAGGAGGATATACATTTCCAATAGAAATTCCTACAGATACGGCAGGTAAGAAGCAATATGAAACCAATGCCAGAGCTGTCAATACCTTATTGGGAAGTCTGTCACAATTAGAGCTTGTCAAAGTCATGTAACTCAAATCAGCCAAAGAAATATGGGACAAAATCGTTCTGAGCTACGAAGGAGACTCTCAGGTAAAATGTGCTAAACTTCAAACTCTCATAATTCAGTATGAAACTCTTAAGATGCACAGTGATGAAAGGATAACTAGTTACTTCTTAGATATAGATGAGGTTGTTAATTATATGAAGAATCTGGGTGAAGATATAAAGGAAGTTACCTTATTTGAGAAAGTTTTGAGATCCTTGTCTGCTAAATTTGAATCAAAAGTGTCTGCCATAGAAGAAAAACAAGATCTGTAGACTATCACTATGACACAGCTTCACGAAATCTTAACTGCCTTTGAGATGAGAAAAGGAGGTCCATCAGATATGAGAGAAGCCGCATTTAAAGCTTCAGTAAAACGTAAGGAAGAACACAATGAATCAGGACATATTTTAGAAGAAGAAGATGAGGTAAACTTTGTCAAGAAGCTTCAACGGGGTTCCGAAAGATTTAGAGGTAAGCTACCCTTCAAATGCTTTTCGTGTGGCAGAGTTAATCATTATGCTACCAAATGTCCTCATAAAGATACAAATGAAAAAGGGAAGGAATATGCAAAATGGAATAGAAAACAAGTTGTAAATAAAAAAGTTATTATACTCATGAAGATAGCAATGGTTTATCAAATAGTGATGAAGATGAAAATAGTAATGACTATAGACTTCTAATGGCTTAGGACGATGATAATTTTTGGGATGCTTTAGAAGAAGACGACCTTCATGAAAAAATTTCTAAACTCAAAATCTGTTTAGAAGAAAAGAATATGATTATAGATACCTTGACATGCCAACTTGCTAAAAAAGAAAAACACAATGAAAAACTAGAATGCGAAATTGTGGGTACAAGAAAGGATCCTGAGAAAACGAAATCCCTCAATCTTAGATTTGCTAAAGGATCAGAAACCTTAGATGAAATTATCAAAGTGCAGCGTTCTCCTCTGATAAAGACAAGTCTTGGATATACTGAAGAAGCATCTCAATCACAGAAGTCGTCAACCTCCACTAAAAGTTATCTTGGTGCAGCAAAGACCAGTGAATAGTATGACAATCGTTAGCGAAGGCATAAAGCAGATCACCAAGTAAATCAAACTCAATTTATTCCAAGGATGAATAGAAGCCACAACCAATCTCAGGTAAATCATACTCAATTTGCTCCAAAGATGAATATCAATAGAAATTGCAATCACCAGGTCAACAGATTCAATAGTCGCAGGAACTTCTTTAATGGGCAATGTTTTTCATGTCATAATTTTGGACACAAAGTTGCTCAATGTGTTTCTTACAAAACCATCATGGCTAGAGAAGCACGAAATCAAAGGAATGTAACAGGGGTCAAGAAAAGTTCCTATAATAACTTTTCTCTTCTTGAAAATGAAATAGAATGCTCAATCTGTAACAACTTTGGTCATGAAGAATCTGAATGCAGGAGTAAATTTCGGCAATCATCTGAAAAGGAGAAAACTCCATTAAATCCCAAGATATAGAGAAGGAACGAATCTCAAACAGAAATATGTAGTATAGCCTTGTATGCAGAATGACAAGAAAATTAGTGGTACATCGACAGTGGATGCTCAAAACACATTACAGGTGACAAAGAAAAACTTTACTCATATAATGCCTTAGAAAAGGAAAAGAATGTCTCATTTGGAAATGACACTCTTGCTGTCATAAAAGGTAAAGGATCTGTTTTCTTGAAAGAAAAGGTTAAAGCTAGAAATGTTATGTATGTAAACAGCGTAAAGCATAATCTGTTGAGTGTCAGTCAAATGCGTTATCAAGGAAATGAAGTGGTGTTTCAATCAAATGGATGTGTTGTTCGTGAACTTGATACAGGGGAGACCATGATCAAAGGTACAAGAACTCCAAACAACTTATACATACTCAAGGGAGGACAACAACAATGTTACCTAAGCAAAAATGATGAAAATTGGTTGTGGCATAGAAGATTGGGACATCTAAGCTTTTCTCAAATAAGAAAAGCATGAAGATTCAAGGTTGTTTGTGATCTTTGAGATATCAGCATCCCTGAAAATACAATATGAAAACCATGTCAATTTGGTAAGCAAACCAAAGCTCACTTCATTGAAAAAGAAGGGTCAGCTAGTAAGCCTCTTGAACTTGTGCATACTAATTTATGTGGACCATCAAGGAAAAAGTCACCTCGTGGAGAAGAATACTTTATTTTGTTCATTGATGATTTTTCTAGAATGTGTTGGATAGGTTTGCTAAAGCATAAATATGAAGCATTTGAAAAGTTCCAAGCCTTCAAAGCTTTAGTTGAAAATGAATCAGATCGAAAAATCAAATGCCTCAGATCTGATCGAGGAGGGGAATTTACCTCGGATGAGTTCTTTGACTTTTGTGAACAACATGGAATAAAAAGGCAATTCTCCACCGCAAGGACTCCTCAGCAAAATGGAGTGGTAGAAAGAATGAATAGAACTGTTCAACAAATTGCTCGAGCTATGCTAGATGAATTTGAAACTCCTACAACCTTCTGGGGTGGAGCTGCATTCGTCGCCATAACTATTCTCAACCAAGAAAATGTACGGGTAAATAGCACTCAAACTCCACATGAACTTTGGTATGGTAAGACTCATACTATAAAATACATTAAAGTTTTTGGAAACAAATGTTATATCAAAAGGACTGATGAAAAACTTGGTAAGTTTGAGCCCAGAGCAGATGAAAATATTCTTCTTGGTTACTCTTCCTGAAGTAAAGGATATAAATGTTATAATAAAAGACTTGGGAAAATTGTTGATAGTATTGATGTTGTGGTTGATGAAGCATGGAAAAATCCAAAACAAACAAAAACAAAAGAATATGACAATGAAGAAGATAGGGAGTATTTTCCCACATCATGTCACGATGATATTGAAGAAGAAACCAATGAAGCACCAGAAGAAGAGATAACGGTAGAAGAAAGGACTCTGTCTAGGTATGTTCAGAAAAATCATCCAAAAACTCAAATTTTAGGGGAAAAAGAGGCAGGTGTACAGACAAGAAGAACTATTATAGAAAACTCAGGCTATCTAGCATTATTATCCTCCAACGAACCTCAAAATGTAAATGAAGCATGCAAAGATGAATGTTGGGTCAAGGCCATGAATGAAGAACTTGAGCAAATTGAAAAGGATAATACTTGAGAATTAGTTCTTAGACCTCATGATAAAAATATTATAGGAACTAAATGGATATTCAAAAGCAAGCTGAATGAAAATGGAGAAGTCATTAGAAACAAGGCCGGACTTGTTTGTAAAGGGTATGCTCAACAAGAAGGTATAGATTTTGAAGAAACTTTTGCACCTGTTGCTAGACTTGAAGCCATAAGGATATTTCTTGCTCTTTCTAGTTTTCAGAAATTCAAAATATACCAAATGGATGTAAAATCTGCTTTCCTCAATGGAAATTTAGAAGAAGAAGTTTATATTGAACAACCAGAAGGATTCATTCTTGGAAATGATGCAAAACTTGTATGCAGACTCAAAAAGACTCTCTATGGTCTGAAACAGGCTCCAAGGGCCTGGTATTACCGTCTTGACAAATATCTACACCAACAAGGTTTTTCAAAAGGTTCAGCAGATACCAATCTATATACAAAGATTGACACTGATAAATTGCTAATTATTGTTGTTTATGTTGATGATATCATTTTTGGTAGCAATGAAGAATCCATGAATCAGAATTTTGCTTCAGTAATGCAGCGAGAATTTGAAATGTCCCTGCTTGGTGAACTTACCTATTTTCTTGGTCTACAAGTTCAACAAAATAAAGATGGTATTTTTCTTTCACAAAACAAATATCTCATATAGATCTTGAAAAGGTACGGCATGGAAGATTCTAAACCTGTATGTACCCCAATGGTAATAGGATGCAGTCTCAGCTCAAACGATAAATCAGCAGCAGTGCATCAACCAACTTACAGATCCATGATTCGCATTCTGCTTTATCTAACAGGTACTCGACCTGGCATCATGCATGTAGTAGGAATAGTTGGAAGATTCCAAGCAAATCCAAAGGAATCACACCTTCAAGTAGTCAACAAAATTTTCAAATATCTTCAAGGAACACAAAACTTTGGTTTATGGTATCCTAGAGATACAGATCTCACTCTCCATGCATATACAGATGCAGATTGGGCAGGAAGTGTTGATGATAGAAAAATCACTAGCGGTGATGCATTCTATATGGGTTCCAGGTTAGTGTCTTGGTTCAACAAGAAACAAAGTTCAATTGCGCTATCTACAGCTGAATCAGAATATGTGGTTGTTGCATCTTCCTTCACACAACTACTTTGGATGATGCAAACCTTGCAAGACTTTCAAATCACATGTACTCCACCCATCTCCATTCTATGTGATAATACAAGTGCCATCAGTATTTCAAAGAATCCAGTCATGCACTCCAAGATCAAGCACATACCCATCAAATATCATTTTCTACGTGAACAAGTGCTTGAACAAAAGGTCAAATTGGAGTATGTTCCCTCCAAAGAACAAGTTGTTGATATATTCACTAAACCACTGCCCAGAGAGACATTTGAATATCTCAGACAAAAACTAGGAGTAATTGTTGCATCATCCTACTGTTAAATCCAACTTTTTCAGAAAAGGCTATTATACGCGTGTTTCATGAAGTATAGTCACGTACACATGTGGGATTCTGTGAGTCAAGGAGCGTATATGTGTTTCAGACAAGAAAAACAGTGGGGCAAGCTCTAATATGGGTGCTCTGATGGATATTGATGATCAATGTTTATATGCTATGTTTATCTGACTACCAAAGGTGCCTTGATCATTGAATTGTTAACAATGCACAGGTAGCACAGGTTCAGGGGGAGCATTAGCCTTTAACATTGTTGGAATTATGGTTGTCGAGTCTAGCTATAGCTTCAGATATTTATACCATTTGTTGCTCAAGTCATGTAAAAGTCTAGGGTGTGATATGTCTTGAATGAGGCCTCTTGGACAAAGGATGTAATTTATATCCCCAATTTACATGGGATGGATGATGTAATATTTCTTGTTTCTGTCATGTATAAACATTTAGTATATCCCCACTTGGTTGGGAGATGGATGTATGTATGAGCCATTGGTGATAGGAAGGTCATCCTCACATAGTTGAGCTATAGAGTCATGTTATTCTTTTAGAAATATTTGTAGACTCTGCATCTCAGCATGTACAAAGGGGGAGCTCAATCAGAGATTTCAGCATGTATTCAGGGGGAGCATGACCAGCATAATGTATGTCAAAGGGAGAAATTATCTTGGTCCACCCTTTGCCCTTGATGTCAAAGGGGGAGAGTGACTTGGTGTTGTTGTTGCCATCAAGTCCAAAGGGGGAGATTGTTGGCATTATGATATAGGTGTTGTCCTTGATGGCAACTCACTCAGATGAAAGATCACAGTGCAGCATGTCAACAGCAAAGAATTACAAATCAGACTAAAAAGAATGAAGAAAGAGAGGTATACGCAGGTTCATCTTGACCAAGCTGCATATACACACAGGTTCACTGAACACAAGTAGCGTATACATACACATGCACTTTCACAGAAGGAAAAGCACGTATATGTTGGAAAACTAAGTTTTTGGTCCATGGTATTTGGTCCAAGGTATTTTGATCCATGGTATTGGTCTAAAGGTATTTGGTCAGAGGTATTGACCCTAGGTATTTGGTCCAAGGTATTGGTCCTAAGTGGTTTTGATCCATGGTATTGAAAAAAGCCTAAAACTATATAAGGCAGAGAAGATCATTAGGCCAAGGTGTGCAAGTATTGAATATCTGATGAAGTGTGAGATCTAATATGCATGTTATTGGTTGATCTGAACCAAGGATGAACTTGAGCGGTTGATGAGGGATAAGATATAATGATGGATAGAAATCTTAAGGCTTGAAATGAATTATCATTATATGGTTTGATTATGTATAATCTAGATCTGAATACTCACGCATGTGCTATTTTGTAAATGTTATGATCTGGGTATAACTGAAGTCTGGAATAGCTGCAAAATTATGAATTAATATTTACAAATGTGTACGCTGGTTGGCTTTGATAAAAGCGCGTATACACGTTGATTCGACACACGGAAGTAGTGTATACCTTATAAAGTATGTTTCAGTTGTTTCTGTTCGATGTTATGATGATTGTATTATGGTGACAGTGTTCTGAATGATCAGATTCAGGTTATGATGATTGAGTTTCAGTGATTGGATGATGCAGATGTACTTGATGATTGTATTGCAGTTATGATGTTGTTGATGGGTCCAGTATGAAAATTGAATGAAACGTGGCCTTCAGATTGTGGTGTTGTGTTCTAGGAGTATCCAGTCTGAAAATTCATGAAACGTGATCCCCAGTAGAAAAGTGGAGTTTTTTGTAGGCTGGGACCTACTTACTAGTAAACATATTGGCTAGTACAAGAGCTAGGGGGTTGTAGCTCCCTTCCAGTAGTAGCTGGAGAACGAGAAAAGGTTATAGCCTTCTGAAGGTGGGTGCCTGTATACTGGTATGAGTCTGCACTAGTACAAGATTGTAAATAGATTTTCTTATTATTAAAAGAAGACAGAGACGACAACAGCAGGTGGTTTTTACCCACATTGGGTTTCCATCTTCTATCTTGGTGTTCATGTGTGTTGCTTATGTGTGATGCTTTATTCTGCTTTTACTGCACTATCTAATAAATCTTTGATATACTGGTTAAAGTTCAATACATGATAATCTGTTTAAATCAAAGGTTCTCTGCATATACGTTGGTTGCTTTAAGTACAGTCGCGTGTACACGCTAGTTCACTTAGTTGAAGTAGTGTATATAAATCTGTTTGGGAAATTAAATTATTGATTTGATAATACTGATTCACCCTCTCTTAATATTATTTCCAACAATCACATACATATATACACTTAAATATTTATTATTTATTTAATTTTAATATAATATATAATATTATATTAAGTTATAACATCTCCTTACACCAAATTATTTACTATTTTCAATACAATAACACATCCTTGCATTACTTTATTCAAGTTTTTTTTCCACGTAATATGCTTTATTGAAAAGTTCAAATTCATTCATATTTGGAATATTTGGTCAAAGATAGGAAAAATAACAAGGTTTCAACTAACCGCACATAACATGTTAAATAAACAAATATATTCATTATCATATATATAGTTTTTCAGTTGAGTTTTACCCTTGAATATATAAAATCCTAGGATTGCAGCACCAATTCATTGACACAATATAGAATAGTTACCCACTCCCTACTCTTAGGAAAAAAAGTGGCATGTTTCGACTCCCTCTCTTCTCAATTACTTGCATGCCACAATTCCTTCCTATCTGTAAACAATTTTGTCACAGTTTCATATATGATATGGAGCATAAAAGTGTTTCTCATATGCTTGAGAAAGAGTGTCATAGAAATTAGACACAACTGTAACACATATATTTAAAAAATTGTCTTTGTCAAGGCCCTCTATTGTACACAATACAAGGTCTGGATGCATTTTTAAAAACCCAAACCAATGATTTACTAGTAAACCCATATTTCAATAGGTTTCGCCTCCTCTAATAGATTTAAGCAAATATGAATTTGAGTTGTATCAAATCTAGCACATGTCCCAATTGGGCCATCTCGTTGCACCACTTAACCACCTTGGCCTCCTCCTCTTTAGTCATCACTATAAGAGGCCCTATATATTTTGTATGAGTGAGATCATTTATCCAATAATGTATCGACGAGGGAGAAATACCATTATTTTTCGCAATTTCCCTAACTAAATATCCATTAAACTCTATAACACCAATTGCAGCTAACATTTTTTTTTTTCCATCCTCTTGTAGAAATGGTCTTATTAGTTGAATTTACATGATTCGTAAACTACTTGGATATTCAACTAGACAATTCATCACAACAATTTTGATAAACTTATATTTAAAATATGAAACTCTACACTATTATATTTTTATTAGATTTTTGGATTTGTAGATTTACTGTTAATAGTGCATGCATGCGAATTTAAGAATATGTAGAAAATAGAGAACAACGAAATGAAACCTCACACACACATTTGACACATGATATGACTTGGGAAAGCCTTTCGGGAGAAAAAGCCAACTAAAAGATGAGGCCACTATGCTCTCTTTCTTTGAATGTAAATAAGGCCGCGAATATAAATAAGTATGGCTTGTGGCCCGTGGGCTACTATAGTGCAAAAAACCTCTCTGTGTTCTCTACCTCCTATCACTCTTGGCTATTTTTTCTCAACTATGGAACAAATTCACTCGAAAGAATGAAACCCCTTTCTCCTCCTAGTGGCTTGGTTATAATGATAGACTACTAGTGGTTAGATTTGACTAACTCAACCCTTAACTAGAGTTAAAATATAGACTCTTATAGAGTCTTCTAAATTATAATCACATGGCTAGCCCCTTTTTCATGAATAATGGGGGTTGGCATGTCATTCTCTCAAATTATGGTGGTGAAAATAGGAAGGTCAGCTTCTAAGTGGAAATTTTTTTCATGCAGAGTCTGATTAATGTGATTCTTACATTGTTGGAAAGGTATCTATGTGTAGAATATGAAAAAAAGGTGTGGTGCTAAAGTGGCAAAGTTTTTTTTTTTTTTTCACTTTATTTTAAAATTGATTTTTTTTAAATCTTTTTATCTTTATGTTTTCTATATTTCTAATTTAACCATGATTGTTTTGTATTAATATTTCAATTCTCTTTAGAAAAATAAAATCTTAATATATCATAAAAGTATTTTGATGTAATGAACAAGTATGGAGAATTTAATGAAAGGTGTGGGGAGTTGAGACTCCCACACAATGTTTTGTCAAGTAAGTAGTGTAAAGGGTGAAGGTCACCTTGAAACTTCGAGAGGCTAGCAAAGGTTAAAGTTTAGATAGGGGTTTTCTTTTGGTAGTTGATCTACCTAGTTATAACAACATTTGAGGGTGGTAAAACAAACATCGAGTATGCACAATTCGCCAACATGTGCATACCCGCTCTTTGGAGTCTCGCACGCAGCCCTTGGTATGCAGGATGAAGGGTGATGACCCAATTGTGTTTAAGGTGTTGGGTTGTTAGGTTTGGGACCCTGGAGAGTGGCAGAGTGGTGAACCTCCTAGCAATTGGTTGGACGTGTTGTGGAGTGGGACTTTGTGGTGTTGGTTCACTACAAAAGTGCACCGAGAGGGGAAGTTCTTCTGGTCTAGTAAGTTTCAAAATTCCTCACTCTTTTCCTTGTCTTTTCATAGTAATTTGAGTTATTGGTGCAATGTTCATCTGTTTCTTGTGGGCTTTTCCTTCTGAGTGCTTCGGGGTTTATGTCGGGGTGGTAGTTGTGTCCCATAGCCCTATCTACGATATTTTGGTAACAAATAACATTAAGGTTAAGTGTGGGTATTTAAGTTTCTAGTTTTGTAACGTATTCCCCGGAACGACAAGTTCTCAAGTGATGTGGGGGGTTTTGTCCTTGTAGCATCATTGGTGCTTGGTGGGGACCTATTCAGCAACATCAAGGTAGTTTATTGTTGGATTAAGTGTGTTCTTTTTTTTTTAGACCTGTGGAGAAACCACCTTGGAAAACCAATGTGCGTGGGAGGAAAAATTGACAAAGTATCAATGGCTAGAATCCATAAGAAGCATGCTCAAACAGAGGGGCACACCTGATGAGGTGGGGCCTCCATGGAGAATTATTGGGTTGTGATAGTCGAGCAGGTGTAGGGGAAGGCACAGGGGGGTGCTGGAGTGGTCTCTAATGGAAAATTGGCTTAAGAAAACTTGCTAGCGTCTGGTATAGTGGATGCACCACCCTCATTGGACTCTATTTACATACAACTACAAATTATCACTAGACTTTAGGTGGAGATGGGGCAACAACGACATGATGACAGGAATTAAATGATTTCCTTCATGAATAACTTACAACATAACAAGTGGGACATGTTAGACAAAATGACTTCGATAAAAAGGAGTCAAAGACACATCCACGAGAGGTTAGATCGAATTGAAGGTAGAATTAACCATTTGGAGTACCATGCCCACTGGGGGTCCTAGACCCCCAGAGCCTCTTAACGTCGAGCAAGCCCTGGATCCCCCTTGTAATCCTTGATGTCGGTTGGACATGTTTGTATTCTCATTGTATTTTGGAGACTATGTGCTTTTGGTATATGGACATGTTATAGTTTTTGGCATTTTGCTTTTAGTTTTTGTTTATCTCTCCTGACTAACAAATCTAGTCGGAGTGAGGCTGGTAGAGAAGTACATCCACTGCAAATCCTATGTAATGTTTTGGTAAATTAATGGAATCTGTTTGAATGACAAAAAAAATATATCATTAAAAAAAAACATTTTCTATGTCAGGCCAGGCATTGGTATTCCACAAAGGATGCATTTCCATTAAGAGAAATTATTGATATATGCATTGAGAGGGAGACTCTTGGAATTCATATTTCAATGTCTCTTCACCATCTCATTTTCTTATTTACAGTATTTACAATGCTTTCCTAATCCATAAAGATTAGGTGTCAGCATTCCCCGCCAATCTGAAGGGATGTTGGTGAGTCCAAGCATCATTTTCAACTTTCAAACTTTTTGCTTCCAAGCAATTTGGTGAAAATGTCTGCAATCTGCTCATTTATGGAACAATGACGTAAGTGAATAGTCTTAGACTCAACATGATGTTGAATCAAATGATACTTTGTATTGATATGAACGATTCAATCACGGAACTTTGGATTCTTGGCCAATTTTATTA
The DNA here is from genome assembly GCA_000404065.3 of Pinus taeda. NCBI lineage: Eukaryota > Viridiplantae > Streptophyta > Pinopsida > Pinales > Pinaceae > Pinus > Pinus taeda. Next base: position 303,304 of record APFE030196549.1, read on the forward strand.
CAAAAACATTGTCAATCAAAAGAGGAGTAGAATCCACTTATTTCTCCTACAAATCTTTAGGAATTTTCCTGAGCCACACAATTTTCTTTGTTGCTTATGTATCTACCACATATTTTGCCTCTGTTGTGGAATTTTCTAGAACTAATTGTTTGTGTGACCTCCAGGAGACAGCGCCTGATCTAACACTCATAACATAAACTGAAGTAGATACTCTGTTTTCTTTATCTTCATCACAATCTGAATCAGAATATCCCATCAAGATGAATTCATCCACTTGTGTATACTTGATTCCAAAGTCTTTAGTTCCCTTCAAGTAACTTGAAACTCCTTTTGTAGCAAATCAATGACCCTCACATGGTTTTTGCATAAACCTGGAGAGGATTCCAATAACAAATAAAAAATTTGGTCTAGTAGTAGTCAGGTAGCTAAGACTTCCTACGCGCTATCTATACTTTGTTACATACTCAAATTCATTCCCTTTTGTGGATGTGAGCTTTAAATTTTGTTCCAATGGAGTGGTCAAAGGATTGCACTCAACCATGCCAAATTTGTTCAATAAATCTCCAATGTACCTATTTTGAGAGAGGAATATAAACTTCGGATGTCGGGTTACTTCAATACCCAGATAATAGTGAGCATACCCCAAATCTTTCATCTCAAAACCTTTCTTCAATTCTTTCTTTATGGTTGCAATGTAAATTTCATTATTCCCTGTCATCAATAGATCATCTACATAAACCACAAGATATTCAACATTATTTCCAACTTTCTTGAAAAACAAAGTTGCATCATCAAGACCATAGTGTTTCAAATTTAGTTTCAGAAGATGCTTAGTCAATTTCTCTTACCAGACTCGCGTTCTTGTTTGAGGCCATACAAGGATTTGACAAGCTTACATACTTTGTGCTTATGTCCCTTCACAACAAATCCTTCTGGTTGAGACATAAAAACATTCTCTTTTAGATCTCCATTCAATAAATCAGATTTTGCGTCCATTTGATGGACTTTCCAACCATTATGGTTTGCCAAGGCAAAGAGAATCCAAATGGTAGCCCATTTTTCTTTGGGGACAAAAGTCTCCTCATAATTGACCCCTTTTCTCAATTCAAAACCTTTTTCCACGAGCCTAGCTTTATGCTTGTCAAGTGAGGCATATGCTTTATACTTGTTCTTGAAGACCCACTTGTAGCCAATACGTTTGCTTCCTAATGGAGGGTCCACCAACTTCCAGGTTCCATTATTTATCATAGCACCATACTCTTTTTGCATTGCTTCTTTCATAGCATAAATTTCTTATTTACTTCATCATAGAGACGATATGATTTGGAGGTAACTGAGTACCCCAAGAAGACACAATTTCAACTCCTTGCACCAAGTTTGTTTCTTTGTTCCTTAGGTATCAAGCCATAATAGGTGGAACCAAAAAACCTGAGATGCCTCAGTAAAGGAATGTGGCCATACCACATTTCATTGGGAGTCTTGTTTTCGAGAGCATGGGATAGACATCGGTTCTTAATCTACATTGCACATAGAATTGCACCGGCCCAGAACATTAGCTTTACACTTTTTTTAAACATCCTTGGATGTACCATATTTAAGAGTGTCCTATTAATTCTTTGGGCTACATTGTTTTGTTGAGAATTATAAGGCACAATTGTTTGATGTTGGACCCCATGTTGGCGAAGATAGTTTTCAAATTCATTTGAAGTATAGTATTTTCCATTGTCAATATGAATAGAGCCAATATGAGATTGTGTATTGTTTTCAATCCATGCATGAATGTTTTTGAAAGTTTCAAAAACTTCAAATTTGTTCTTCAGCAGATATACCCAACATGTTTTGTAGTAGTCATCGATAAAAGTCATCATTTATTTATTTCCATTTGTACAGGGAACATGCATAGGGCTACATAAGTCATAATGAATCATTTCAAGCTTCCTATGTGCTCTTGATTGAGAATCATGAAAATATTGTTTGTGGTGTTTTCCTAAGATACAAGCATCACATTGCTTAAGTTTCCTAGGAATGGTGGGAAAACCAATAACACCATTTATCTTCAATAAATGTAGACTGTCATGGTTTAGATGTCCAAATCTAGCATGTCATAAGAGACTGGATGGTAGTGTACCTTCATCATATTGAGAACTGTATGAAAAGTTGTGTGCACAAGTAGAGGTTACTTGTAGCTTCAAGAGTCTTTCTTCTTTTGTCCCAACCATGACAAGTGAGTTGTTTGATGCTTTTCTCACCTCAAACTTTCCATCAAACATGTGAATGGAGCATCCTTGCTAGTGGATGGGAACCAAGGATAACAAGTTTTTCCACAACTATGGGATGTAGATAACGTCATGCAGGAGAAAGTCAGGGATACCAGGTAGTTTGAGCTTGATGGTGCCAAGTCCAAATGGCTTGATTTTTGACTTGTCTACAAATTAGGTTGTTACATCTACATTGTCACTAAATTATTTAAAGAAATCTCTTTTAAAGGTCATGTGACAAGTTGCTTCTGAATCAAGCAACCGTCAATCTTTCCACGAAGAAAGTGAAGCATTAAACAATTCTTCATCTACTCTAATAGTGCAATGTGCCACAATATAATGAGCAGGTTCAGGTGATTTACCTTTCCCTGCATCTCATGATTTTCCTTTCTCTTCATTCCTTTCTTGTTTGCTTTTGTCCCAAGAGAGTTTGCATGTGGAAGCATCATGTCCATTTATATTGCACTATATATAGTGAAGATCATGTCTTCCTCCTTGATAATGTTTGCCCCCCCTACCTCTGTTATTCTTCTTTCCATGTCCTCTTCTACCACCTCTTCCTCTAGAAGAACCTTGTGCCTGATTCTTCTCTTTTTGTACAAGGCACGCAACTTCTTCAAAAGACTGAACAATTGTCTTGTTCTCCCCAAAAGCTTTCTCTCTTTTAGAAAACTTCTCCACAAGAGAGTCAAAGGAAATCTCCTTAAGTTTTCCAATGGCTTGTAATGACTTAAGATAAATAGAATATGTGGGATATAGTTCCTTGACGAAAGTTGTGAGAAGAACATCTATTTTAACATCGGTAGCTTCTATATAATGCATAATAGCTCTGATTCCAGAGTCTAGGGAAAAGGGATCATCATCTTTCAATTCAAGATTGAACAATTTGATCATTAATTAGACTACTTCAAGCTCAGAGTGTGAGTCATATAAGTCTTTCAGATTCTTTAAAGCTTCAAAGGGAATTTGTAAATCATGCAATATGATGATCCACATCTTCGTTGATTGGTGTTGCAATCAAGGCATAGGCCTCGTTTTTCTTGTTCTTCCATATGGTGAGATCTTTCTCTGAAGTGGGATTTTTAGGTGGATTCCCAACTTCTCCTTCACATATACCTTTCCATAATTCATTGAAAATGAGAGTATGTTTTATCTTTCTGGACCATTCATGGTAGTTCTCTTTGCTAAAGAGTATTATTCCAACTATGGAGATGAGTGAATGCATCTTTACCAACAATCTTGAATCACCAAACTTTTAACAACTAGAAGTTAATATAATGAAGAAAAATTATATTAGTGACACATATGCCTCCATGATTAATAACCCTATTTTAGCCTTGTGCGCAAATTATTTTCATTAAAGATGGAAAGACAATGCATTCACCACTTCAGTTCATTCTTAATATATGAAAAAGCTTGAATTTCAAGGGATTCGATGCTCCAACAATACAATAACATGCACGATGCTCCAACAAGACAATAACATATCCTACCAACATAAGCTTAGCGCACTAGAATAAACAAATGGCTCATGCCTAAGGTGACAATTCATGCAAAAAAGGCCATGTATTCGAAAATACCAATGTTGGGATGCAAGCTTATGAAACGAGCTTATGTTGGGAGACTAAAGTTAAACACTCATATTGTATATAATAAGTCGACAAGACGCACGAACTTCAACACATATTATCACATATTATGCAACCAGAGCACAAATGTAAACCAATTCTACACTAATACAGCTCCAATGTAACACATAAATGAATCAACGTGCAATATAAATAATCTAACTGCAAATAAAATAATGGAAGTAAAGACAAGACATTAACCAAGCAAGGGGACATATTTTTTGAGTGAAAAATGGCTTTCAATTTGTGCATCGCTTCGAACCTGCAACCCTCGTGTGACTATGGATAAGTCCTACCACTTGACTACAGCTCACTTGTCTTTCCATTAGTTCTCCATCATTCTCTCAATCGACTGCGATATCACTTTTTGGGGCTTTGGGCATATCTTCAACGTGAATCAGCATCTGTCAGGCACATTCTTCAGATACGGGTCAACTTCATCTCCATCGGTTGTCGAGATGGATGAAGAGCTCATCGATTTCTCAAAGGACCCTTATGACTCTACCTCCATCCGGACTGTACCTCCACATTCGACGACAACTATGGACTTATCGATGGCAGATGATTTACCGATTTCTCAGGTTGGCACATCTCGGGTTTCACCGGAACATGCTCCTAATTCTCTCGCCCCCCTAATTTCAACTCCTTCCTATCGACGGGTCTCGTACCTGCGGGTAACCATTTATTCAGCTCCGTCGTTGACCCTTATTTCCTTGCCCAGTAGGATTACCCTATGCCCTCCCCTTCCTTGATACATTTTTTGAAGAACTACCTCGTCCCTCCCCCTCCATCAGATTCCATTTCAGATAACCCTATTCACACTTGCCCTAGTGAACCCTCGGCAGCACCCTCCGTAGTACCAACTGACCTGGGCCCCTCTAGGGTTTACTCCTCATGTCCCATTGAACCCTCATTTCCATCTAGTAACCCTCCCCACTTTCCACCGGTTAATGTATCTCTCCCCTCAAGCTATTTTGAAGGAGGCCCGATCCCTCAACCCGATAGTCCCACTGATGCTTCCAGGGTTAACATCTCCTATGAAGCCCTATCCACTGAGGTAGCCAATTCAGAAGTTGGAACCTGCAAGAGAGGTGTGAGAAAATCCAAGTGTATCAAGTCCAGTAACAAGGGGAGTCATCTGATTCTTGGAGAGGACCTACAAATGGAAGAGTTCATCAACATTGCAAACAGGGTACTGGTAGGAAGGGTTCGTGGTAGGAATTATTCTACTCCCCATCTGCAGAAGTGAATCTCAAAGATTTGGGGCCAGATCTTGGAGGTTCTTCCATCGATTTTTACGATGACGAAGGGATGGTTTCTCTACAATTCCACAAAGCCAGAACAAGCAGATTGGGTTCTATTAAAGTTTTTGCATATCGAATTGGCACCTGTACTGCTCAAGAGGTGGAGCCCCATTTTTTATCCTGGTCGAGAATAGCTAGGTGTTGGACCCATTTGGGTCAAACTCCCTGGACTTCCCCTTCACCTCTAGTCGAAGGATATTTTCAAAAGCATTGGAAATATTCTGGGGACATACCTCGACCATGACAAATCCTTCCTTGAGACAAGGAAGATGGCATTCACCCGTATACTGGTTCATCTCGACACCCATGAAGGGCTGGAGGAAAATTTGAAGATCTAGTGGAGAAACACTACAAGAGTACAAATGTTGGATTATGAAGGAGTACCCTTCCGTTGTAGGAGATGCCACAAAGTTGGTCATATCTTTAAAGAATTTACATTACTCTCCAAAGTCAATCCTCCTTTGACGACCTCAGATGATATCACTAGGAAGGTCAGAAATCTCCTTGGAAGGAATAATAGTTAAAGAAGACAGGGCCAAGCAATTCAAAACTAACCACGGCTAATCATAGAAAATTGACTGCTATCACTCAGCCACCTTTGCCAAGGGTCATTAGAGCTTGTTTAGCTATCTCTGATCCTCCTCCGAGTACTATTTCCACCATCCCTCTCTATATTCCTTTTGCTTCGATTGAGACATTTGTATTTTATCAGCCTTACATGAAGGAAGTTTATGTTTCTGGTTGTAACCTTTATCTGATTACATGTCCCTCTACTGCCTACCTTGATGTACATTCCATACCTCCTCCTACCATCTCAGATTTTCTGACATGCTCCTCCTCTGCCATGGAGAATTCCTCCAATACTCTTTCTGGCCACCAATACTATATGTGATCCTAGAAAAAATCATTTACACCTTCTATGTGTGCGTAGTGTTCCAAACTTAAATAAACAGTGATATGCAAAACAAAATCGATTTGTGACACAGGAAATAAAAACAATCAGCAAATGCTTATTAACACTCTACAAGTAAGAACCAGCTCAGTCATTTTATTAATCAATGGAGCAGAACAATAGTATGGATGAATGCACCTAGGCTTGCCTCAATGGCAAGAATGATAGAATCCATGTAATGAGACAATGATCAAGTACTGTTGTTCCTCTAATGCTTTGCACTGCCCAGAAAAGTACATTGTTGGCTAGAAAGGAACTGCAAGAAACCCCACTTTCGCTACTCAGAAAATGCTACAAACTCAGCCCCAAGCTCCTTGACCAAAACCCACAAAAACCAAAAATGGTTTGGCCTAATTTTGACCTCTCAAAATTGACCCCCAAAGGCACTGTGCAATCCCCAACAATTCTACATTGTCTATTGCAAAGATATGGTTGAAAACCCCACTTCCAGTGCTTAGAAAATTCTGAAACCTTATATTTTGGATCCTTGTCCAAAACCTAGAAAACCTAGAAATAGTTTGTCCGAATTTTGACCTTCCAAATTCGGCCTCCAAAGGCACTGTGCAATCCCTAGAAATTTTGCATTGTCTACTGCAAAGATATGTCTGAAAACCCCACCTCCAATGCTCAGAAAATTCTGCAAATTTATATATGGGGTCCTTGTAAAAAATCTAGAGAAACACATAAATGGTTTGGTATGGTTTTGAACTTCCAAATTCGACCCCCAAAAGGCCCTACACCCTCCAAATCTGCTAAAGCACAATGCCCGCTAATACACTAGAAAAATCCTCCTCAAACACTCTGGAAATGTAGCAATCAACTCCACCGATACTTCCCTTATTTCTCCTGGAAATAAATAGTCCTCTAATAGAATGTTGCAATGGTCACACTAAATACACTATTGCAACCTCCAGAAATACGAACTGTTGACGTGAACTGTATACAAATTCTAGAAATTCCTCTACAAATATCATTCGAATGATAATGGATGAACCTCTCTAGGGTGTCACTCGAAGTCCCCCGAAGAAAGGGTGATTTCTCCGCTTGGAAAATTCTTGATAAACAGCAAGTGACCCGGCTAAATAGCTCGAGCAACAGAATCAAATTCAATAAGCCAAGAATGATGAAATGAGGAGTGTTGCCATCCTTTTATAGATTTCGTGGAGTCTTTTTCCGTCCATTTTCCCTTCTTCATGGGTTTGTCACTAAGCCATCGATTTCCCCTCTCCTGCAATTCAAAATATTGGCTTAGGAAGAGCTTATTTTCCTTGCGTGAACAAAACCAAAATAACTTACTTCTAACTCCTAAGTCTCCTAATAAAATCGAATGGGCCCCATCTCCTCCAAAATTGGCCCCAAAATGTATAAATAAATCATGTTCCAAAATAGTTTAGGAATGGGCATTACAGTGTGGACTGGGTGCATCTTCTCAACCGATGATCCCCAGATCTACTCGTGGAATACATTGGTGTAGCCGAAGGTAGACAATTATCTATTGTAGGGGTTATCAAAGTGAGAAATACCCCTTATTCAACCCCCTCATGAAGTGGCTCTCCTTCAACTATCGCAGCCTAGCTAGTCTCGCAAAACGACTAGCCCTTAAGATACTCTTGGAAGAAGAGAAGGTCGACGCGGTCTTACTACTAGAGACTTGGTTATTATGAACATATTTCCCCTGCACTGGCTGCAATCCTCCCTGGATGGACATTCCATGCCCTCGATGCCTGCAGCCGATCTGGGGGCATTGCTATTGGAATTAACCCTAGAGCATTAAGGCTCCTAAATGTTTGGGGTAGGGAGGGAGTATTGGTAGCGGACCTATTTTCTGAATAGCTTGGGCTGAACTCTAATTGGTGAATATCTATGGTCCATGTCACAATCAATTAGAATTCTGGGAGACAGTGTTGAATTCATCGTTCATGCAAGCTGATAACATCATATTGGGAGGAGATCTTAACTTCTCCATTGGTCTAGCGGAATCCTGGGGATCCCATGCACAGTCAACACTCTCTCAGACACAATTGGCCCCTTGCTAGAGTAGCACCACTTGATCGATATTCTGATGCCTCATCTTCAATCTACCTAGCGAAACAGGAGAACTGGGGATGCCATGCTTACAAGGAGGTTGGATTGATACCTTCTTAAAGATGCTCTCTTGGATATATTGGCACTGTACAAGCAATGGGTTGGTTTTGGTGGTATTTTTTATCACTCCCCGATATACTTAGAGATCTATAGCACCTTGCCTAAGCCCAGATCCCCATTCAAACTCAATTCAACCTGGCTTCAGGATGAGACCTATATTAAGCTCGTCAATGATACTTGGCTTGTTGAACAACCCTCCCTTGAACAAACTGCTTCAACCTTCTTTTCTAATAAACTCTTGTGTCTCAAAAAGAAAACGATTGAATGGGCAAAGACCAAATGAATATAGGATGATATTGCTCTAAGATCTATTAAAAAGGATCTAGCTAGGCTTGATGACCCTAAGTGTGGAGGTTTTTCATCTATTGAGTCTAAAGAATGGGTCATTAAGTTGGAAGCGAACAGACTTAGGATCCTTAAGGAACGAGAAGAGAACTGGAGGCTCAAGAGCAGAGCCACATGGATACAACTCGGAGATGACAACACCAAATTTTTCCAAAAATTTGCTAAAGGTCGCAAGGCCATCAACACCATTTGGTCTCTTGAAAATGAGGAAGGACTACCTGGTTCTTCTTTCAATCAACTGGATTCTTTAGGCATATCCCATTTTGGACGACTTTTCAAAGCTCCACAAGAAGCCACCTTGGAAGAAATCATTAAAATTGTTGGTTTATTCCCTTGGTTTGTTGTTGAAGAAGCAGCAAAGGACCTAAACAAACCTGTGTCAATGGGGGAATTAGAAGTTGTGCTCAAATGGTTCAAAAAGGAGAAGAGCCCAAGCCTGGATGGTTGGCCAGTTGAGTTTTATCTACCCTTATTTGAATTACTTGGACAAGATCGTCTTCGAGTGGTGGTAGAATCCAGGACAAATGGCCGCATGTATGATGCATTTAACTCTATTTTCATCGCCCTCATTCCTAAATCGAATATGCCTTGATCCTTCAACGAATATAGACCTATTTCCCTCTATAACTACATATATAAGATTATTGCCAAAATCATTGCCAATCGGCTTAAGCCTATACTTTCTCATTACATTTCACAGGAACAGTTTGCATTTTTGGACAATCAACATATCCATGATGTAATTGGCATTGCACAGGAAGGGCTCCACTCCATGCATATCAAGAATTTAAAGGGCGTGATTCTCAAAATTGATTTAACAAAGGCCTTTCACATGACCATTTGGTTATACATTCATATGCTCCTAACACATATGGGTTTCCCTATCTCTGTCATCAACTGGATCATGTGTTGTATTTCTATTGTGTCATACAGTGTTCTCATCAATGGTTATGCATCAAATTTTTTGCATGCTAAGCATGGAATCAGCAAGGTTTCCCTTATTGCCCCTACTTTTCTTATTAGTAATGGAAGGACTGAGTAGACTATTGATTGATGAAAAGAACAAAAGCAGGCTGAAGGGCATCAAAATTGCTAAAAATTGTGTTCTATCACATCTCCTATTCGTTGATGATATTCTCATATTCTTGAATAGGGCTGTCAATGACTCTTCGGTTTTCAATTCATTTCTTAAATTATTTTGAAAAGCCACTGGGATGTGTTGCAATCATATGAAATCCACCTTGTCAACATTGGGTTGCTCTTAGCATCAACTACAATTTTCCCTTTAGAGATTTCCTTTTACCACCCTAGCATTTGAAGATGGCCTCAACTATCTTGGCTTCCAGCTCAAACCCTATAAATACAAAATCGTTGACTGGTCTTGGCTAGTGGCCAAAAATTGAAATTAGCCTTAACATTTGGCATCAAATATGGCTCTCAAGGGCAGGATGTCTTGTCCTTATCAAATCTATCTTAGAAGTGATCCTGCTATACTCGATGTCACTTTTTTGGATCCTTAAGGGCATACTCTCCAGAAATCAGCAGATCTACTGCATATTTCTTTGGAAATAATCAAAGGATGGCCACACATTTGCCTGGACCCGATGGGATCTTATTGCAATGCCTGAGAAATGGGGTGGATGGGTATTAAATGACCTCCCAAGCTTTTCCAAAGCACTTGTTGCAAAATTGGGTTGGCAAATTCTTACTGCAGACAATCTATGGACCAAGGTGGTTATCAGGAAATACAACAGCCCCCTTCGCCCCATCAAATGGATCAGGAGACCAATTCAGAACTGGTTAAATATTTCCACAATTTGGCATGCCATTATCAACTCTATTGAGCACATTAGAAATGGTTTGGCTTGGAGGATTTGATCGGGTGGTCAAGTTCCTATTGGGATGGATCCCTGGTCAAGTTGTGGAAATGTGCACATCCTATCTCAATATCTCTTCTAGTTCTTCGAACAAGCAGGCATTACTACACTTAATCATATTGCTGATCTAGCGAATACCTCTATCTTCTCACAAGCCTGGAAATCGGCGCATGACCTCCACATTCCTGTACAATGGAAACAGGAATGGAAAACTACATAAGAGCATTATCTAAATCTCATGTAAGAATTATGGACAGGGACAATGAACTTATTTGGGCCTTTTCACATCATGATATGTATACCCCCAAGGATGGATACCCTATAATCTATGTAGAACATCAGCCTCCCGATGTGGTATGGTGGTGGTGCCCTCTATAGAAATTAAAATGACCTCCAAAGGCTAAGCTATTTATGTGGTGTATTCTATGCAACAAGGCATCCACAAGAGACATTCTCCAAAAACGGTCTCTTCATGGTCCCTCCTAGTGTGTCCTTTGTAGGAATTCTAAAGAAAGTATTGATCATCTCTTTCTTCACTTCCCCTCTACCATTGCTTTTTGGCACCATATGCTTAATCTTATGAATATCAACTTAATCTAGATTTGACAGACAATTTCGTTAGCCTGGGAATCGTGGTGGAATCATGCTCTCCCCACTAAGCTTTAGAACCTCCCTCTTTTAATTTGTTGGGGTATTTGGATTTGCAAGAATATACTTATATTCCATGAGAAGAATCCCAACTGGACCATTATCTTTGCACATATCTCCACTTTATATCATCTGATTCCCTAGGATGACTCCAAGTGTTTGCACAAAACTATCATAGCAGAGACCATCGACAAATCTTACCCATGGCCATATTTTGATGGATCTCCACAAAATGATGGTTGTGGAGGAGGTGAAATATTATATCTACAAGAGTGTCATCACTTCAAATTAAAAATAAGGCTTGGACGAGGCACCAACAATTTTGTTGAACTATCCAGCGTCAAACACCTTCTCTTATTCTCACTTGAAAAAGGATGTAGGCATCTTTAGATATTTGGAGACTCTAAACTTATCATCAATTGGTTCAATCGGCAATCTTTATGTCACATGCACACACTTCAAAACCTATTGGATGAAGATTTATTATTAAAATCTCAATTTGATATCATTTCATGTCATCATATTTACAATGAGAGGAACCACCTTTCCGATCTACTTTCCAAGGAGGTAGTGTTCCAACCATACTACCACTGGATGATATAGGAACAAAATGGACACGAATTCTACCAGTACTTCCACAGACCTTTTGATGATCAACACTCACAACATTATGATCAGCCCTGATTGTGGGATGGTTATGTTTTATGATAGATCTTTTTGCTTATTTCATACTTATGTATTTAGATTATCGTTTATATATTTATCATGGGATAGGTTATAGTGATGTAATAGACTCTTTTACACTATGTGGCTTGCCACCAGATTTTGATATGTGCTTTCTGTGAAGCATCTACAACATGTAATTTTCAGACATATGAATGGAAGTTACAAATTTTCCTTGGGGAAAAAAAGAAATTGATTGCATTGGCTCAGCACACATATGACCAGTCTCCAATGTATACAAATTTCAGAACACATCGTATAAAATGAACCAACTTAATAGATTTAACCATAATTTCAATGTAAGCAAACAATATATACACGAACATACAATTCTGTTCAACATAGGGGCATATTCAACCCACGATACTATTACACCAATGCTCAACAATAATAAATATGACTCAAAAATTAGTTGGCGCACATAGCAGGGTCTGCAACTTCACAATGCAAAGAATCACACCGATCCAATGCACAGAGAAGAGAATCAACGCCATACAACTTTCGCAACAGATAATTGCATAGACTTCAAGGTATTTACCAGCAATCAACTTCACACATTTCTCAAGACTGTGACAACGGGTTTCAAATGAGAAATAATGCGTGGAGATGTTTCAAAAGGTTCATTGCATAGAGAATGTGAAGAGATAAGTTAGCGTACACACCAATAGAGAATTAACGCTCCAAATTTTGAAGAGGATAGAGCAGGGAATCAAGACATATATTCTATCAAAAAGGAGAGGAGTTACTAAGCAGAAAAGACTAAATAGGGCTTGTAGCTCTGTTACCATGTCATGTTAGGCATTGGTAACTCCACTAATGATACATTTCCATTAAGAGAAATTATTGATATATACATTGAGAGGGAGACCCTTGGAATTCATATTCTAGTATCTATTCGCCTTCTCATTTTCTTATTTACAATATTTTCCTAATCCTAAAAGATTAGGTGTCAACATGCTTAATGTTTTTAATTTTTGCGAGGTAAACACCCACAGGGGATTTGAACCTTGAATCTAAAAACAAAATGAAATGAAAATGGTTGATTGGGAACTATCAACCTCCCTAGATATATGCAACAACCCACAAGCCACATCTACCAGAAACTCATAATTCAACCTAAGACCAATACGTCTAGAGACCACCGGAAACTTGAGCTGGGATCCCAGACTCCAACAGGACGCATGTCCTTCCAACTTTACTATGATAGACAATGGTGTCCCATCGTGGGATTTGAAACCAGGTGGAGGGGATAAAATCTCAGTGAGACAACCACCTCGTCATCCCACGAGGAGACATTGAATCTCATAATTTACATAGTACTTCGAGTTGCCTCAGTGGGCTTATTTGCCTAATATTATTCCTTAACAAATAGATACATATTTAAAATCAAAGTATAACTAATGCAAAACAAATGATTAAGTGATTGCTATTGATTAATGAAGTGTCCACTTGAAACTTTAAACTTTAAACCTTTCAAAATTGTATACATAGTTAAGTTCCAAAAAGATCAAATCACAAAAATAATATTGTTAAAATTAAAATCAATATTTATTACCTGCATAGTGAAATAATGTTCATTGAAGTAACCCAAAAACACATGGGAAGTGATGAATTTGTAAAATTTGTAAGAAAGTTGAGAATGAACAATATTCTTTTTCATATGATGCATCTTAAATAATATAAAACATAAATTTATCAAATTTATAATTATTTTAACCAATGAAAACACCTATCATCTTAATTGTCAAGTCACAAGTAGGGATAGTGGTTATCACCTTTATTCAAACCATAATTTATGAAAATTGTGATATTTTCATTTTCAATCTATTATAAAAATAATTTTCCAAATATTAATTATTTTTCATTATTTTTTTAAAAATTAATACTCTATGCATTTTATAATAAAAATATTTTAATTAATTAAATAATTGAATTTTACACTTCTGAATCACCACATGTTATATATTTAACTATCCTAGATCTTCGTGGATCCAACTAGTCTGGCTAAGATCGCTTGCACCTAATTTCCTCATGACAACTCACACCAGTGCATTAATGGCTGGGGGATAGCGATGTTTCCCACCCACCACATTACTAGTTTATGGAGGGATATCTAGGTGATAGTGTGATTGCATTCAATTTAGCCTCAAAATGCAAAATAAGAAATAATTCGCTAAGGGACTTCCAACCGAGCATTTCCAGTGTTTGTAGAACAAGGAATTTGTGCAGTGATTGGAAACTGCGTAGTGATAGGAGGATTGCTATGGCGTGAGAAAGAGGTCACCCCCGACATGGAGGCAAAGGAAGTGGCCATCCACCTCACACTTTTTGGCACAACCAAGGTGTTGGGAACGGGTTCCCCCAAGAGCAGTTTTGGGGCTAAAAGCCCATGCTTTGGGACAATTTTGTAATAAGGTTGTAAAGTCTCTGCATTTTGTGTTCGTGGAGCGTGAAGGTGTCAAGAGTCATAAAGGGTTGTCCGCCCTTATTTTGTAAATTGTCAAGTTGGCTATAAAGATCCACCCATGGTCTGCAGACCATGGGATTGTATAAAAGAGAGCTAAGTAAGTAAGCTCTAGGCAGGGAGAACAATTGAGCTTTTGGAGTTTTTGGTAGAGATGACTAAGTGTTTTCGGGTCTTAGCGTAGGTAGAGGCTCTACAGTTGAGTGCGCAGAGGCCTAGGGTGGAAGTTCGCAGCTGAGTGTGTGGACCCCTATAGCTATGTGCACAAGGTGGATAGAGTTTGTATTAAACTGGAAGATATCAATAAAGAGAAGTATTATGCAATTACTGTGTATTTAGTCTCTGTTAACGCATCTGATTATATTGCAATTTGGGTTTATTTTACAATGTTTATTTGATGCGCGAATGTATGTGATTATATTTGTTAATTGAACGCAAGTAAAGATATTAGTTTACGCAGCGCTAACTGTAATTGATTGGTAAGATAAGTAAAACACTTGAGATAACTTGGGAACCTATACAATACATTGTCATAGCTACGCGAAAGTACCTAAACCGTTGGTTAGGGTTGCACAAAGGTTAATCGTACGCATTCGTGGAGGTACTGAAGGATGGGATAAAAGTTAGAACGATAAGCCCTAAAGGTATAAACTGACATCACAACCATCTCAGGGTGCGGAAACTTGGTTCCAACATCCCCCCATACTGCTTCGTGTGAGACTTCGGTCCACGCTCCGTGGGCTGGTGCCGAAAGGGCCAGTAGTGTAGGGATTTGTTTGGCTGACTAATGCTGAACCTGGGTCAGAGCCCACGAAGCCAACAAATGTTTTTCTTTCCAGGACCGGAATTTGCATGAGAGATGTGTGATGTCGTATCACTGGAATCCAAATAAGAAAGAGATCGAAGACTGGTTGGATAGGAAGATCCATGAATTCGCAGCGCAGGAAAACAGAAATCCATGGCTGACAAAGGAACAATGGCTAGACAGGTACCTATATACAAAAATCCACGAGATCTTTTTATGTTCCTTTCTAGTTGAGTTATACGAGTGGATCGTGAAGCTAGCAGATAGCCAAGGAAGGTGAAAGCTTGACAGTCCTATTATCTGGACCCTGGAGTTAGTACAAAGACTGGAAGCCTGTGAGGATAAGATTGCCCGCGTTGTCGATCATTGGCTTGATCGTATCATAGGAGGGTTTGTGACAGAATTCACGGTCGATACCTCAGTTAGTTATCGCAAGGTGGAGTGACGCTTTTTGAAAGGTCCGCGAGGTAAGTGCTTCAAGTCTTTAAATACTTGGATTAAGATGTTATTGTGCGAAAAATGAGTTATGCAGCTACCTTGATGTTCAGGGCTACGCGAAGTGAAAAGACTTACAGGAATGAAGGAAGAAAGGGTCCTGAATATAGCCCACTGATTTCACCTCCTTTTAGTGACGAAGAGGGAGTAGTGCAGGCTTCTCCGCGAAGTGTAGTTCAGTCGATAAAACAAGGGTTCCCGCGACTACCACCTCCACCCACACCACCTCCACCTTCACCACCATCACCTGCAACTTCGCCCACACCACCACCATCTCCACCCTAGTTCAACATGGTGAATTCAGTGAAGCTGTCATTGTTTAAGGGCTTGGGAAATGAGGACCCGAACCAGTTCTAGTTTGTCATAAAAGTTGTATGGGAAGCTCAGGGCGTCACAAACGATCACATGAAGAAGGAAATGTTGGTTAGTGCTTTGCAAGATCGCGCGCTAACTTGGTACATCAAGTACTCTAACGATAACCCAAACGCTGGGTTGGGAGAGATCCAGACCGTGCTGAATAAAGAGTTCAGTAGGCCTATATCTAAGACACATTCGATTGTGGGGTTCAGGGAAATCATGATGAAACCAGGTGAGACACCTCGGGAGTTGGATCAGAGATTAAAGTGTAAAATCCGTGAAGCTAATATGAACTTAACAAATGGATAGCACTGCGAGTGGTTCGTGGCTTCGCTCCTGCCTCACCCAAGGGTTGCATTGTCACAACAGAACATTACAACTCATGCAGAGGCCTTGGAGATTGCAATAAGACTACATGAAACACCGGTGCAAGATCTGAATCTGGGGGTTTAGCAGATCCATGCACAGTTACAAAATATTTGCCTCGAAATGCAAAGTTTGAAGTAAGACAGAACAGTTTGACCGGAGGCACACGAAGAGATATGGTGCCAGAAATGTAAAGGTCAAAGGCACGAAAAAGACCACCGCCCGGTCTTTGCGAACTATATTAAAGGAGGAGGACCAATGCCTTTGAGGCCGGAAGCCCATGCAGGATCAAGTGCGGGGCCTACGTTGTGGTGCGCTATATGTTAGGTAGCAGGGAAACATACAACTGATAATTGTCATTTGCTGCAAAAGTTTGTACAAACACCACAACAACTATTCTACAACTTTTGTAGGTCGGTAGGGCATGATGAGCGCAACTGTCGAAGTTATGAATTAATGATGGACAGAACACCCGCCTATAGAGTTTAGGTTGAAATGTGGTCTCCTGACCAGAACATTAGGATGGCATGGACAGGATTTCAGGGGTGTGGACGAGGCCGAGGTAGAGAAGGACCTGGTAGAGGTCGGGGACAGTTGATCTATTACAACTGTGGAGGACCTGGACACTATGCCCGTGAATGCACTAACCCAACGCGTCTGTCGTGCAAATATTGCACTCAGTTTGATCATGAGACTCAGGATTGTCCTACACTGATAGCAAGGATACGCGACAAAGGGGTGCTACCTCCGAAGCCGACTCAGAACCTGCAGATGATGAGGGTTGAGCCTCACGAAGAGGTTTCGAATGTGAATATAGTGCTCCGAAGTGGAATTGCAACAGGCAACGATAAGGGGAAATAGCCTGAAGACACCACGTGGGTTCGCAAAGCTCCAATGAAGGAGGATGAATTTTCTTTGGAGCACACGCAAGAAACGTTCATGGAAGCAAAGAAGAGCTTTGTTGAGGCCTCTACCTCAGGGAGCCAAGAAATGGACCCTTTTATGCTTACGACCTTTTCAGAGACTTGCATGAAGCTGATGCGCGATAGCAAGGTTGTGAAGGGGTTACATGAACTTATAAATAGATGCACCGGAACCCCCCACCCCCGGGGGAACTGCGCATGGTACGAAAGATCAGTAAGCATAAAGCAAGGACAAGGCGTGAGATGAGACTCCCCACGTAGATAGGATAATACGAAATGGATCAAGTTATTCTGGATCTGGGGTCAGACACAAACATTTTGCCAAAGGAGACTTGGGAGCGGATGGGAAGGCCCGCGCTGTAGTGGTCTCTGATTCAGTTAAGGATGGAAAATCAGAAGAAGAGCATCCCCATGGGACGATTGCAAGGAGTAACTGTAGATATTGAAGGCTCGAGCGCACTGGCTGATTTTGAAGTAATAGAAATTGTGGATGACAACAACCCCTACCTTATGCTCCTTGGCATTGATTGGGCTACTGACATGAATGAGGTAATCAACCTAAAGAAGAAAAACATGATATTTGAAAATAAATCACTTCGCATAATAGTACCCCTAGATCTTGTTGAAGGATCGCGCTATACTGAACCAGTCTGTGATTACGAAAGCAATGACGATTTGGACTGCATCTACAAGATAACAGCACGAGACCAAGATTGGGTGAATCTGATAGTAGATGGAAAAATTACACGTGATCGCGAGAGTTCCTACAAATCAGACTCAGACGAAGAATTAGAGCGCTGGCAGAATTGGCTACATGAAGTAACCATGCTGAGCTATGACATCATGACTCGGTCACTGTGTTGTGTGTTGTCAAACGTAAGAAATTTTCCCACTTATGATGGTTTAAATGATGTGGATGTGTTTTTGGATGATTTGAGAGGGAAGTACAAGAGAAGCAGCATTTCCAAGCTTTGGATTGGGCGTTGCACGCTACGCCCACGAGATGGTGGGGTATGCACAAGAGTAGTTTTGACGATTGGTGCGAGTGTAGGAGGATGATGAGAACACGCTTTGGGAAGCCAAAGGTACAAGTGACAGATAAGTATGAAGGGAAGGATGATCCGCGTGCACACTTGTCCAAATGGAATAAGGCCTATGGAGCGAAGCCCCAACCTGAATGGGTGCACTTGTTTTGTCACACCCTGGATGTCAACCTGATGAACTAGTACTTGGAGACAGAGCTACGCCATGGCACAAGAGAATGGGATATTTTGCGCGAAGGGTTCATAATGACGTTCAACTTCGAAGATGAGTTTAACTGTATTGACGAAGCTCTAGAAGAGTTTAAAGCATCAATCTTTAGGATACCGCAGGATCCTTTGGATCTGATTCAACCCAATTGGACTACTTAGCTGACCCACGTGCTGGAATGCTATAATGTGACTACTGAAGAAGAAGATGAGGACCCATGAAAGATTAATATTCATGAAACCGAGGGTCACCACGAGGTCGAGGGACCGTCAATCGAGAATCCTAATATAACCGCACTACTGAAGACTAAATAGATAAATATTGATACAAAGAAGGAACCCAAATTTGCAAAGATTAGAGATTACTGGGATGACGCGATAGTTGATAAGGTCACCAAATTACTCCGCGAATACCAGGATTTGTTCCCTACCAAGTTTACGGAGTTAAAGGGGATAATAGGAGACCTGACCATTATGAAGATCACGTTAAAACCCGACGCGAAGTCGGTTAAGCAAAGACCTTACCATCTCAATCCGAAGTATAAGGAGAAGGTCCGCTTAGAGTTAGATAAGATGCTTGCTGCAAGCATAATTGAGCCCATAGAAGAATTTGATTGGGTAATCCCAATGGTGGTACAAGAAAAGAAGCAGAAGGATGAAATAAGGATATGCGTAGATCTTAGGAAGTTGAATGACGTTTGCGTGCATGATCCTTTCCCGACTCCATTCATTAATGAGGTATTGGATAATGTAGGTGGCCAAGAAGCGTACTTCTTCACTGATGGGTTCTCTAGGTACCATCAGATCAAAATCACACCTGAAGATAGAAGCAAGACGACCTTCACGACTGAATGGGGATGTTTTCAGTACTCTGTAATGCCTTTCGAATTAAAGAATGTGCCTGCGATTTTTTCACGCGTAGTAATTATTGCATTCAAAGACTTCATTCATAAGTTTTTGGAGGTGTACTTTGATGACTCGACTATGTTTGTGTTGGTAAAACGCCATGTGGCAAGTTTGCATTTAATGCTAGATACCTATCAAAGGTACCATATTACGCTCAATCTAAAGAAATATTTATTGTGTGTGCCTTTTGGGACTTTGTTGGGTAATGTGGTATGCAGATAGGGATAGATGGTAGATCCCGCAAAGATCACAGTGATAATTAACCTAGAGGTGCCGAGGAGTGTGAAACAACTGCGTGCAACATTCAGACATACTGGGTACTACAAGAAGTTCATCAAAAGCTATGCCCAGACCACCGCACCTATGGAGAAGTTGTTAAAAAAGGATGTCACGTTATGTTGGAACGAGGACTATCAGAAAAGCTTGGATGTACTAAAGGGAAAAATGGTCACCATGCCGATTTTAGTCTTCCCGGATTGGACGAAGAAGTTTCATGTACATGTAGACGCGTCATGTATAGCACTAGGAGTAGCACTGACACACTCTGGCAATGGAGAATTGGACCATCCTATAGCATTTGCAAGCAGGATCTCTCCAAGGCTGAGAGGAACTATTCCACCAACGAGCGCGAAGGACTATCCATGGTATACACGCTCGAGAATTTTAGACACTATTTGTTGGGTGGGCATTTTAAGATGTATACGAATCATTCTGCGTTGAAATACTTGGTCAATAAGCCTGTGTTGGGGGGGAGAATCTGTAGATGGTTGTTATTGTTCCAGGAGTATGATTTTGAATTTATTGTGAAGCTTGGATGACTGAATGCAGGACCAGAGCATCTGTCGCGCATCGAAACGGGGGAAGAGCCCACTAACATGGAGGAGGGACTGCTTAACGTGCAACTCTTTGCAGTGTGTATGGCGGATGGTAACTTTTAAGACATCATACACTTCCTAACGAAAGGAACTGCCCCAAAAGGCTACACCATCTAGCAGAAAAAGGAGCTAGTGGTGTGCACAACAGGCTTTTCTGTCATTTCCAGACATCTGTACAAAATGGGTTCTGATGAACTATTGCGACGATATGTACCAGAGTTTGAAAGAAGCAGTATCTTCATGAACGCTCATCGGGGTGTCACGAGAGGGAATTACACAGGGAGGGTGACCACACAAAAGATCCTACGCAAAGGGTTATGGTGGCCAACCCTCCATTAGGATTCAAAAGCCTACTGCAGTGTGTGCAACATGTGTCAAAGGACTGGCAGGGCATCGCGGAGAGATGAGCTGCCTATGAACCCACATATGACATTACAACCTTTCAAGAAATGGGTGATAGATTTTATAGGACCCATTTAGCCTCAAGGAAAGAATATGGAGGTGTGGTACATTATCACCGTGACTGAGTATTTGACTCAATGAGCGGAGGCATAGCCTGTGAAGGATTGCACAGGCACGACCGTGGCGACATTTCTCTTTGAGTATGTACTGACGTGATTTGGGTGTCCAAAGGTTTTGATGAGTGATTGTGGTACACACTTCCTGAATGAAATGATTAATGCACTAACGGAGGAATTTCAGGTCTATCACCAGAGAAGCATGCCTTATCACCCATAGGCTAATGGGATAGTGGAAGCATTCAATAAGATACTAGAGAACGCGCTGAAAAAGGTTTGCAATGCTCAATGAAGTGATTGGGACCTGCGCATACCCACAGTACTATGGGCCTATCGAACGACGTGCAAAAAGTTGACTGGACAGACACCCTTTAGGCTTGTATATGGTGTTGAAACAGTGATGCCAATGGAATACATTGTGCCTAGTCTGTGCATAACAACACTCATTGGTATGACGGATCACGAAGCCCTAGAAGAAAGGCTCACAAAACTTGCTGAGCTCGAAGAAGAAAGGTTTATGGTTGGATTCCACCAATAGGTCCAAAAGCAACACACAAAAAACATGGCATGATCGACACATTAAACTGTGCACCTTTAAGGTAAATGATCTGGTTTTTTTATATGACAACAAGTTCAATAAATTTCCAGGGAAATTCATAATGCATTGGCTAGGGCCCTATTTCATTAAGGATATTACTGACGTGGAGCAGTTCAGTTGGTTAAATTGAATGGAGATCCCTTCCCAGGAAAGGTGAATGGTAGTTGATTGAAGCCATACACCGGTGATCCGGCTAGGTGACTATATGAAGGAAGCATAGTCTTAGCATTCCAAGCAACTCAAAGGAGGTGCGGGACTATAAACTATATTGCTCAGGTTGGGGAACTGTGTGATTGGAGGATTCTGTAGAACGAGGAGATGTTACAGGGTTCGCGACAACGCGGAGAGAGTTGCGCTACCCGAGAAGAAATCACGCAGGTCAACTAGAAAGTGACCGTTAAAGTCACTGTTCATGATTTGACAATGAGAATGTGGCCAAATGGAGTGAGCGACTGACATTTAAGACGAAATTTATGCGTAAGATCCTTGAAAATTTGTCGCCAATCCGGAATTAATGAACCGAATTTGGGGGGAACTGTCAGATTTGATTTATAAATGGACTATAAATTACATGTGGAGGCCCAACGAACAACACTTGGCATTTTGAGCATTAATTTGGTGATCTCTCAAACGTGCATGATCCGTGCATTCTTCGAAGAATTGCTTGACTGCCCAGTGTTTGATCGATTTCCAGAATCTGACCGCAATTCCATCCGTGACTTTATCCCTAGATCATAAGCTATGGACGTTGAAGCAGGGACAGCCGAGGGGACTATGCCGAAGGTTGTTATGGAGGAAAAGGGAGTTAGTACAGAGGTTGCATAGGTACTAGATGACATCCCTAAGTCACCACAGACGCCTAGGCTGAAGCCTACCCTGACCAAGGAGAGTGTGAAGGATAAGAAGGGCAAGCAGGTTGCGATATCGGTGCACGCATCGCCTAGAAGAAACCCATAGAAGGACAAGCCCACCACACAGGAAAAGGGAAAAAATATTAGCTTGGAGCCAGAGGAGGAAGAGATTGAGGACATCCCGATGGATAATGAGGATTAAGGGGTGGAAGTGGAGGATGTTGAAGTCGAGGGTTCTGACCCTATCAATAAGTTGCTCGAATATGCCCCTCCACGCAAGGGCAAGACCAAGGTGTCGAAGGACATTGACAAACTATCTCGGTGATGAGTTCCTTGCGAACTGCCACAAGGCACAGGAGCTCAGCAAGACCTTCCACTATGCGTGGCTCTTGTTGTCCATTGTGCTGGTCGCCTAAGAGCTGCCTGAAGACATTCAATTCCCCTCGGTCACACCAGACATGCCAGAAGCAACAAAGTATGCTTTGTTGTGGGTAACCAACGATGCTAAGCGCATCAAGGATAGCAAGATCTTCTAGATCTTGATGGAAATGAATATACGTATGGCTATCAATCGCAAGCTCCGATTGTCACCTACTGTGTTTGCCAAACTGCAGGAGTACACAAAGTTCAAGGAAGACTTTCAGCACATATCGATCAGGGCTCAAAGGACCTTGAGCAGAAGTGGCATGACTTCCCTTACTTGGCAACTGATGATGCGAACGATGCAGTTCTTGATCACTGGCCGGCAAAGTGGCGCATTGCCTCAGACTCAGCGGTGGGATCAAGCAAGTACATCGCACAACACTAAAAGGAGGAGGCCAATCTCAAGATGGCACAGCTGGCTGAGAAGAGGAAGAAGGAGGTCGCTGACAAGGCCCAAGCAGAGCGCGATGCCGCACAGTAGGCGGAAAAGTAGACAGGTGAAACAGAGTGCGACTCTGATAAAGGTGCAAGGTCGCCCTCGCCTGAAACAAAGGAAGAAATAGACCAGCAAATAGAGCAGCATGGAGCGGACCCGCAGACGGCGTCATACTATATCAAGCATCTAGGGGGATAGGAAAATGTTGGGCGCAAAAGAAATCAAAGGCCAATAGGACGTCGCCGAACCCAATCACCCTAACAAAGGGAGATTTAAATGACATTGGAGATACGGTGTGGGATGTCACCGCAGAGGTACTACAATAGTTCGAGTAGTAGCAGCAGCAAGTATTGGGGGCCATCCAGATGGATCTGCATGAGTTGCAGATCCATGCATCACACGCTGGTGTGGTGTCCACCAACCTCGCCATCGCTACTTCAGAAGCTGCTGCGATGCTGCATGCGAAGGACTCTCGAGTGATAGTGCTACCGGAAGGAGCATTGACCACAAAAAATGAAGCTGACAGGCCCACTGCCAGCGCCCTCAAGGGAGTTGGGCTAAACTTGGCAGTGCTTCCTGACGAAACGCTTCACCTACTGCGGGATGGGGTGATCACAGAACTGAGGGCCCACGAACAACGCACTTTGAAGGTGATCAGTGAGTAGAAGACCAATAATGTGCAGATGACCCTGCAACGAGACACAACCCTCACTTCCATGGTGGAACTTACTAACACAAATCAGTGCATGATTAAGGTCGTGAAGGAAGTCTGTCGAATGGTCCCCGAATTTGCCATTCTTGAGGATGCAGAGGTAGATGAACAAGTCCACAAACTTGTGATGGGGGCGCGCGACACTCGCACAGAGTTGGCTAAGGTTCAGCTGGAGCTGAACCTCCAGATTGTAGAGTTGCAGTTGAAGGCCCAGCCTTCAACTCCACCAGAAGTAAAGGAGCAGCGTGCAAACGTTGTCATGGAGTCAATAGCGACAATAGACAGTGCAGTAGCAGACTGCACAAGACTATTTGAACAATCGTTCGAGGTCCTGACCAGTCTGCAAGAAGATCCTAATGTACAGCGGCTAGACAAAGAGGTGTGAGAACTGCAGCAGTGCTATGACGAGGTAAAAGGAACAATGCGCACCATCACCCTCACACAGAGACTTGTGAAACTACATGAGGCCAAAACCCTGAAGGAACAGGTAGATGTAGTGCAGCCCAAAGAGGCAGTGTCGAAGGCGCACTTGAAACCTTAGTTGGACGAAGCTTATTCAGTCACGACCTCCATTGAAGGCAAGCTTTCTAGTCTACAAGCGACTTAGCGAAAGCTTGAGGCTGACAGTTTAGGACCAGCGACAGAGCAGTTGGTTGAAGAAGTGAAGCAGGCGGTCGCGTAGTGCACCACCAAGGTTGCTATCATACAAGTCGAGTTGGGAGGTCTTCGCGCCAAGATCTCTGTGCTCGCAGAGTGACTCGAGGGCGAGTCACCATGTTTGTGTTGGGAGCCTGTTGGGAACAAGTTCCCCCAAGAGTAGTTTTGGGGCTAAAAGCCCATGTTTTGGGACAATTTTGTAATTAGGTTGTAAAGTCTCCACATTTTGTGGTCGCGGAGCGCGAAGGTGTCAAGAGTCATAAAGGGTTGTACGCCCTTATTTTGTAAATTATCAAGTCGGTTGTAAAGATCTACCCATGGTCCGCAAACAATGGGATTGTATAAAAGAGAGATAAGTAAGTAAGCTCTAAGCAGGAGAACAATTGAGCTTTTGGAGTTTTTGGTAGAGAGGTCTAAGTGTTTTCAGGTCTTAGTGTAGGTAGAGGCTCTGCACCTGAGTGCACAGAGGCCTAGGGTGGAAGTCCGCAGCTGAGTGCGTAGACCCTTGTAGCTA
Organism: Pinus taeda; assembly: GCA_000404065.3. NCBI lineage: Eukaryota > Viridiplantae > Streptophyta > Pinopsida > Pinales > Pinaceae > Pinus > Pinus taeda. The sequence goes on from APFE030196549.1 coordinate 328,334, forward strand.
TGTGCGCAGGGTGGATAGAGTCTATATTAAACTTGAAGATATCAATAAAGAGAAGTATTCTGCAATCACTGTGTATTTAGACTCTGTTAATGCATCTGATTATATTGTGATCTGGGTTTATTTTACAATGTTTATTTGATGCGTGAATGTATGTGATTATATCTGTTAACTGAACGCAAGTAAAGATATCAGTTTACGCGGTGTTAACTTTAATTGATTGGTAAGATAAGTAAAACACTTGAGATAACTGGGGAACCTATACAATACATTGTCATAGCTGCGCGAAAGTACTTGAACCAGTGGTTAGGGTTGCGCGAAGGTCAATCATACGCACTCACGGAGGTACTAAAGGACGGGATAAAAGGTAGAACGATAAGCCCTAAAGGTATAAACCGACATCACAACCATCTCAGGGTGCGTAAACTTAGTTCCATCATCCCCCCATACTGCTTCGAGTGAGACTTCGGTCTGCGCTCCGCGGGCTGATGCCAAAAGGGCTAGTAGTGTAGGGATTTGTTTGGTTGACTAACGCTGAACCTGGGTTAGGGCCTACGAAGCCAACACCAGGAGAAGATATATATGATAAATACCTCCCACTTCATATTCGACAAATGGTAACTAAAATGGAGGCTGAAGAAGCCAACAATATTGGCAACAGTCAATGGGCCCTACACAATTTGCATGGAATTTATCTTTATGACCAAGAGATTATTATGGGGGTGACAAAAAAATATTTCAATGATCTTGATTTCCACCTAATCTAGGTAAGGCCTGCACTAATAGACAACGTTGAAGCATTTGGCATCCAATCGCCCCCTCCTCCTATGCCCCTTGCGACTTCCAACTCCTTGAGCAGTGAAGGCTCTTCGGGTCCTTCTTCCCAACTAGACTCGAGACTTCCTAACACCCATCCACCCAGTAAGAGGATGTTGGAGTCAACCAAACATGGGAAGAATACTAGTGAAGAATTTGGTCCTTTGAACGGAGAGAGGAACAAGTGTAAGTCCAACTGTCCATTTGTTGTTGTTGACAAGCCAAGAGACGCAACTTCACATCATGATGTGAACACTTGTTGGGGTTGAGTTACTGTAGAATGGGAAAGACCATATTGTCTACGAGAGGGATAAGAGGACCCAACTAACTAACTACCAAAATGTACAGAAGCACCCCCAGAGACCAGGAAAGAACTCACTAGTTTCCTTTTACTTTTTTTGCTTACTCACTTTGTTTTAGATGTCAAAAATTTGCTTTAAGACTCTCAAGGGGCCCATCTTGTTTTCCATGTCTAGGTGGATGGTCTTTCCTTGGCCAAGTCAAACCCAATTTTTTGTGATTATGCTCAATTCAAACAAAATTCATAGATGTCATTTCATGCTTGTGCAATGTATAAATTTCCAATAATATAATGCATTCTAACTTACTATCATAAGTCTATCTTAAATTCAAATCTATAAAGCATAAAAAAACAATTTCTTAATGTATAATTATTTTAATCATTCAATTACATGTTATAAATTAATTTATTCACGTTAAATAATTGAAAAAATGACACATTAAGAAGTTTAATACATCTCTCAATATTGAAAAAGCCAAATTCAAAATAAAAAGTCATTATGAAATACACATGTACATAAGTATTTATTTATTTAGTTTAAATTTTATAATTTTTATTATATTATTATATTATTTCATGACATCTTCTTCATAAATAATTATTTATTATTTTCAATACAATTTTACATGACTTCGTCCATTTCTTTCTTTATGACACCCATCTTAAATGAACAAGTGTCATATGGCAACTTGAATATATTATTGATTTATAATAAATAATGTAAAAGAGGATTGCATAATGGATCCTAAAAGGATATTTACAACTTTTAAAAATCAAATTTATGTAAATCATTCTTAATTGTATTTTTTTTAGGTTTAACTTTATTAACGACAAAAATTAGAGTTTACATAGATGATTGCAAAAGTTCAACCAATCTTTCGTATGGAAGACCAGACCATAACCAAATATAGACTCTTCTTATAGTGAGGAGAGGTAGCTAAGAACTAAAGGAGACAACAATATTTAAAATAAGATACTAGCCTAATTAACATTGTACAATAGGAACAAAATAGAGGCAATTAAAAAGCATTTACATATCATAATCACGCTGAGGGATTTGAATTCGAGCCTACGATTTGGATAGGATCTTTTGGATCCTCTAGTGCTTTTCATGTTGCTAGAGGAATGCCTAGATGTTGTGCAGTCTTCTTCAACCTCTAATATAGGTCCCTCGGATGCTTGTGCAAGTGTTCTAGCGAGTGGAGAGTGTCCATACATGCTTCATGCTAGTACAACAAAGTTCACCCTAATAAAAACCTCATTTGCTAGTACAAATCCATAGTTTGCATATACTGGTTGAACTAAACCTTCGTATGATTTGTGTATAGGATCCAATCAATCCATTCAATCAAAGCCTCAATGTCTGAGAGGGAGGGCCTATGAGAAGAGGCTTACCCCCTCTACCTTGGTGAGTTCTTCATGCATATGGGTTGGTGTGATCTTCCTATATCAAGAGGCAAAGTCCTTTATGCAATGGTGTATGCATGTATGACCTTGGTGGGCCCACTCTTGATAGTAAGTGTCCCCCTTTCTAACTTGAGCCCTTTGTCGTGGCATGGGTAACCAAGAAACTAGAGTCCTCGAACCAAAACATATCATAGACTATCTAAGAAGACAACTTGAGGTAAGAGGATGTAACAAGATACAGGGGTTAAGGACCAAGAGCTGATTGGAACAGAGACTAAGCAAGATAAAATACACAACCACCAACCACCTAACAAGGGTGGAGATAGGAATTCCTCAACCCTAGTATCCTTCTTGACTCCAATCCCTGATTTTACATAAGTGTCACCATTTACACCAAGTTGGCAGTGAATTAAGACCAAGATGAAAACAAGAGGTCCAAGTCAAAAACTGAGCATAAGAGTCACCAACATATACTAGGCAATAAACTCCCAACCACCAAAGAAGCATCCGCCACCCATCCACAGATAGATTTGACAAACCTCTAAGATAACCATGGAAGCATTACTATACCACCAAAGGGAGTGGACAAAATCGGGGCTATTGACTGCAAAGGAAAGGTATTGCCATCACAATAACTACATGGCTTATGCCCCCAATATCCTGCCCAACACCAAGATGCAATAAAACATACCGACCCCCAAAATGTCCATGCATAGACTATCACACAACCATAAGGAAAAACCAAACCCAAGACTATTGGCTGACGATAAGCATCCGTTTGAATCCTAGAAAAGACATTCCATGACTAGTGTCAAAGATTATCAAACCAAAAAATAAGAAACATATGTCCCCGACACCAAGGAAAAGAAATAACTAGAGAAAGCCCAAGATGGAATAGAAACAACTACTTATACATTCCTTTCCCAAACTTCTCGTTGATTGTCCTGTAGGTTAACAGAATTAACTGAAGAAAACCATGAACTTAAGCACCATTCAATTTTACCTACTCCCATAAAATCCCCCATAGCCTGGAAGCGAACAATAGTTGCTCAATAGAAAACACTCTGTTGGGCAAGTTGCTCCATTGCACGATGCTTTCCTTCATCACTTCTAACAACCCAAACCCGCTCAAATATTTCAATTATCATTGCATGTGTCTTTGATGCTATCCTATGAGTCCCTTTTCCCACCACAACAATCTCTTTAAATGCCTAGGAATGAATTAACATGATGTAACCCATAATGGTCATGCGCTTCGCACACTCGCGCTCCTTGGACAACACACATTCCTTCTCCCATCGTTGTTTCATATGTGCAGTAGAATGGATCTTAACTGCCACAATAATTGTCATTTAAGCTCACCAAGGACAGGTTTCCATGTCCCCTGGCTCATTATCCAGGTGGGGTGGTGGCAACCCCCTCCCCCTCTCAACTTCAATTGTCACCCCATCCAGGGTAAATTGTAAATTAACTATACATAATATCATAATAACCAGCTTGTGAAATTCAGGAATTTTGACAGAAACTTTTGGAAATGGCATACGCAAGGGTTTCTACAACAACCAACCAGGCCGCCGACACCCTGGGTGTCTTCGTCCCTGAAATGCAAAGTATCCCTGGACATGGCTCAGTCCAGTTTGGGTGGGTTGATGTAGATTGGACTAGTGTGCTCCTCTAGGCTTCTCACTGGAAACACCTGAAAGAGATCGCAGAACCCACATTCAGACCAAGGAGGGTGAAGAGCTGGCTGAGGATACCCCTCAGGTCACGGGGCCTGGCCACAAGGGCTTTTTAGCAGTGGTGTACAATCCAATAATAGAGCATGCAACCTTTGTGAAAGAACGGCCTCCACTGCTGTCACAAAGGAACTCCCCTCACCTGAAACGCGACGCTTCTAATGGATCTGACCTTGGGCAAGACAAAGAGGGTAGCTAGAAAGCAGATTGGCTCAGAAGTGGACTAGATCTGGCTGCCCACAGACCAGATCGAGCCCCTTCACACACATATCCACCCACAACTGAGGAAGATCGGATACAAATCTTCATTAAAACCCTGGAGAACAAGACTATCTGCTGGAGCATCTGGAAGGGGACGAGGATTCAGGAACTAAGGCTAATAATCCAGAACCACCTTGGTATACCAGCACACAGGAAAAACTTGATCTACTCAAGCTACAATCTATAGGACCAACACACACTCCAGGACTACGGTATTACCACAGACTCTACCATCATGATCAACTTGCGTCCGAGGGGCGGATGCGCTAGAACTAGTTCAAAAAGCACTGGATCTTTTAAGGACGCAGTCACAGGCAAGGATAAAGCACAAGCCAAAGCATCAACTCTGCCAGAGATACCAGGACCTTACATTGTAGAACAAAAATATGAGAAGCCCGCGCTTACCATTTCAATGCCTAAGGTAAAAAACCTGTACACAGATCTCTATTCCAAATCAGTTATATGTAGATTCAATGGGTTCTGGCCTAAATCTGATATGCTACATCAATGGATATATGATGCTTGGTCACCAGTCTGTGAAATATACTTATGCCCTAAAGGATTCTTTATAGTCCAATTCAGAACAGTGCAAGAAAGGGAAAATATACTAAACAAGGGACCATGGTTCTGGGGCAATGCAGGACTATTTATGACCCTGTGGTTTCCATATTTCAATGCCAACATAATGGTGGTATCAAAGATGCCAGTTTGGGTCAAGTTGCACAACCTCCCGCTACATTTCTAGCACCATAATGTATTAATCGCCATAGGAAATACATTGGGAAAATTCCTTAAAATTGACAAGGACAGACTTACAAGAGGAATATTTACTTTTGCCAGGATATGCGTCGAGGTAGGTCTCAGTGAAGGACTACTAGCAAGCATAACATTGAACTTTAATAATACACAGTGGACACAACAACTAGACTATGAAAATATAGCTTTCAGATGTCGTGGGTGTTCACAAACAAGACACCTCTACAGTGCATGTCTGAAAGCCAAACAACCACCCAAATGGAACAAGAAGCAACAAAAACAGCCAAAAGGATGGTAATACACAACCCCCCTAGAGGAAGAAGCAGAACAAGCAGAAACAACAGAATACAAAGCAGAAATGGAGGAGCAAAAGACACAAAACAACACACCTAACGAGGAGAAAGACCCCAGCAATCCATTGTAGCACCAAGAAACTCAACCAACAGGAATGGAAATAACCGGCATCAAGCAATCTCATGGACCAGAAGGATCTGAATCTGACAAAGACTCTCCCACCCATACAAGTGAAAATCAACTTTCCATTGTAACCACTCCCAACACTGGAGGTTGGCGAAAAGTGGAAGAAAAGAAAGGGAAAAAAGAGTAATATCAATTTATTATATTTTTTTAATATTTTATTTCCTTTTGTTTCTCCAGGGTAGCGCTGCTACTATGTGTGCATCATGCACACAAGCCCTGCTACTCTGTGTGCTTCAAGCACATGAGTCCTTCGGGACACCTCTAGAATGCTTCATGGCATATACTACAATGTAACTCTCCGTTTTAATTAATAGAAAGTTGCTGCTTTTTTTCCTTGGAAAAAAATATCGTAATAACTAAATATATTTATATTATCTCATATATATTAGTTATTAATATGATGAAAATTGTGTGTGTGTGTGTGTGTAGAGAGAGAGAGAAAAAAAATTGTGAAATAATCTTAATAAGATACTAGTTTCAAGGAAAAAATAAATTAGAAAAAGGTTTTTTCATTGATTATGTATATATATATATATATATATATAGAGAGAGAGAGAGAGAGAGAGAATCTTTATAAGATACTAGCTTCAAGGAAAAAATAAATCAGAAAAAGGTGTTTTCATTGGTTGTATATTTATTTTTTCTTTTCCATTTTGATTTTATTATGTTTAATTGACCTTTTTTTGCATCCTTTTTATCGTTTTGTTTTTCATGTTTACAATTCAATAGTTGTAGTGTTGTCACAAAACTTCAATTCTCTCCACCAATAAAATGATACAAAAAGAAAATTTTAATATATCATAAAAATAAAAATAAAAAATTACCTATGGGGAGGCTAGAGCGGGAAGGGTTATTTTTTGCCCAGACAAAGAACGAGAGATTAAATATACATGGGGGTTAGGAACCTCAGCCAACAATCAGGATGAGTTCTTAGCTCTTTGGAAAGGATTAGAATTGGAACTTGCAAAGAAAATCCGACAATTGATGGTGTTTGATGATTCCATGTTAGTAATTTAACAAGTATGCAAAGTTCAAGAGGATCCATTGTCTTTGCAAACTCCAATATGACATCGAATAAGTTTGCAAATTTCCAAGTTTGAGGCCATTCAGTTTTTTCATGTCAAGAGGAATCTCAATGATGATGCAGACTCGCTGGCAAACCGTGGAGTTAGTCTCAAACCAGGTTTGATGGAAATTGATGGTTCAATTTTAACCCGATATATCCCATGAGCAATCAAATTCAAAAGTTATGCACAGTGGTTTTCACTCCAATAAAGGGCATTAAAGAATATTAAAATGGGAGCAATATCAAAGGCAAATTAATAAATTCCAAAGGGGAAGGTTGATAATCCCAACCTTGAATTGACGATCTATAATTAAGCCTAAACGATGGGATCGTGTGATGGTGATAAGGGATTATGTGTTTGAGGCCTGGATACTAGCCAAATGGAAGCAAATCCTCAATAGTGTTAGATATGAAAGGATGCAAAAATCTGATATTCGTATCCCCGAATCCATAATGCTTCGTGCCGAGCCATGTTCATTAATGGATCTGTTATCTTGTTGTAGTAAACTTGAGTATGCAAGGGAGCAACTGGCATGGAGAGTGTACATAGATGAAGGTATCATAAATAATGACAGTCTCTATATGAATCCAACTAGTATATGCAATATCATTAAATATGGAGGATTATGTTCAGTTGCAACTCCTACTTTCAAGATGCAACAACCCATAATGGATCCTCCGGATTTAATGACGAGGGGTGCTCATGCAGAGGAGTTACTCTTGGAAATGACTGTCTGATGAAGAGCATATATGAGGATTCTCGAAATTTAATTGAAGAGAGAGGCATGTGCTCAACAAGATCAGTTTCGAGTTGCTATAAAAAGGAATTGAACATCAATGTTACTCCAAAGTTGCAAATCAAGACGATTATCAATGAAAAAGGTGAAGAGGTATATTGTGATTGCGGGATGGAGTCGTTGCATCCAAAGAAAAATGACTTTGTCCAACAGCTGGTCCATATGATAACACATATGGAATTTATAATCAATTTGTTGGTAAAACAAGGGGAAATTAACGAGACTAAAGAGTAAGCTTAGCTTGTTTTGTTGCACCTAAAAATTTGTTTGTTGCATGATAAGATGGAATGTATTAGATAGCCTTCAATCGACTCATTCTCAAACTTGAACAAATTCTCCCTGATATGGAAGTTCCAATAATTTAAGATAATGAAGGGACGATTGCAGAGCCTGAGGCATCCATCATGGAGACACTGGAGTAGTAGGCATCAAATATTGATGAAATGAGCAAGTACTTAACCAATGTTTTGTGCTTCCCATGCTTAGATGAAACTAAAAATGATGATGTTTTTGTGTTAAAAGCAATGGTTGAAGACTAATCCTTCTCTATAAGTATTACATGTTATGTAAATATATAGAAATATTTGGGGTTTTATGGAAGGCTTATAAAATCAATTTTTGTTAAAATTACAATATGTAATTAGAATACTAAAGTTTTAAAGTAATTTTGGTCCTTTTTATCAAAAATATATATATATATTTTGTATTAATGGTAAAAAGTTATATTCTTCCAACAAAATTTACTTAATAAAAAGAACCTAGTTGCCTCTAAAAAATTTACCTAGCATTATACATTAACAAATAATTAAATACTTATAATTAATTATAACCTATTTGTCTCTAACGAAAAATACCGAACATTATACATTAACAAATAATGAAACACTCATAATCAAATTATAATTAATACAGATGATTATAATAAAAACAAAATCAATAACAAAGCAATGGCAATAAACCCTACCTTTTGAGACCCATATGGAGGCTTCCTCATTTTGAAGAGTAAATGTAATGTGATCTCATATTGAAATTCCTTTATGCCATGTCACGTCTTATGTGGACTGATAAATTCTTCATACAATTTAGTTCCAATTTATAAATTTTCTAAATTAAATTTTAGAAATTAAAAAAAAAAAAAAACAACAACGCATAAATTTGTTATTTACTTGAAGAGAATATATCACATTAACTTTGAATTTTATTTGAAAGATTACATTGAAAGGTTTTTATTGCATTTAATATTTATTTTTTAAAATATATATATTGTAACTAATATCGATAATGATGATGGTTATTAACGTTTATTAAGATTAAATTGGTCTATCAGACTTATAATTTTCTTAGTTCTTAATTGTCTGGCTTCTCGTCTTTTTTGGCGAGAGTGGTGTTGAAGCTTTCTTTTTTTTCCTCTGCAGTCTTCCAACTTTCTTTATCTTGCATCTCCTTCATCTCTTTTGGTTCTTGGGACATTGGTGTCTTAGCTTCGCGGTCTGTTGTGTTCGTCCTTTTGAAGATAGTTGGAGAAGAACTCTGGTCTGGGAGATCCAATTTGCTGTTAAATGAAGATTTATTTTGTGCAGTGTTTGAATCCTCATAACTGTTGATGCTTGAGGGGTTGTCGAGTTCACTTTTTTATTGTTGGGCAGGGCTTTCCCCCTACTTGTCTTGAGAGTTGTTTCTTTCTTGCCCGATTTCTTGTGATTCAGAGCTTTCTGGAGAGTATTCTTCCTTGATGACAGTGTAATGTTTTTTTTGTGCTCCTTCCCACCATGTAGATCTGTGATGATTCTTTCTAGCGGATTTTTTTTGGGAGGCTTTTGGGCAATTTTTTGGCTAGATGGCCTGTCTCAAAACAAGATCGACATTTGAAGAGGACACTTTCATAATCGAGTTTCTGGTTCCACACATAGTCTTTACTTGTTAGGTTTATTTCAGCTGGGAATTCGGCGCTGAAGTCCATTTCCACATAGATGCGACATAGGTGGTTCTGGCATATTCCTCTATTTTTTGGAACTTGCAGTAAAATTTCCCAATTGCATTTCCAACGGCTTTTAGCGAAGAGAAATTCTAGAGATGAAAGGGTAGGTTTGGTAATCTCACCCAAACTAGTGCTGAGGTTATGGCTGTTGTTGAGGGATTGAATGATGGTTCCATGGCTTCATGAATAGCCCTGAGTTTTCCCAAAACCAAGGGCCGAAATTTAGAATGCATTGTCTGCTTTCAGGGTTTTAAAAATCTACTATAAAGAAACCCCTAGCACAGGGGTAGATATTAATTTCATCACAAATGACAGGCTTCCATACCTCCGAGATCCAGTTGTGGAGAGTTGTTAGCCGCATCCAAAAACCATTGAACCGACAGATTAGGGCACTTTCAAAAAACTTCAAAGCGTCATCGAGTGAGACCTGGACCACCTAGACAGTGGGAGCTCGGGCTTCACTGACGATATGGGCAGGAGCTTGCCCCCAAAAGGCTAACGGAACTGAGCCCGCAGCTATCTAATAAAATTATAATATAGTATAGAATTAATAAATTATCTATTTAATATTATATATTAATAAATAAGAAAATATTATTAAAAAATGTTTGTTATAATTTTAATTTATTTTTTTTATCTTTTTATTTTTTTTATTTTTATTTTCAGAAAGACCAATAAGTAAACTTCCTCATTTTGAAAAGTATAAATGATGTTTTCTTATATTGAAACTATTTTATGTCTTTTTTTTGTTTGTTTGTCAAATGGTCTGAGTTCATCAAAGATTACATCAAGCTTGACCTGTAGCTTGAGAAACTGCGACCCATAGGCATCTAAGCCATCAAAATCACCCAAGGATCGTACCTGGCTTGGGCCACACCAACCCTTAACATGATTGGATTTTTGCCCACTAAGTTTCAAACTGATGACCCTCACATCACGGAGTGACTTAACAATACACCCATCACTATCTTTTCTATGCCCCATGGGCCTTTATGTCAATATCACATTTTGCATGGATTAATAAACTTTTAATACAATTTAGTTCAAAATTTTAAATTCTCCAAAATAATGTAAAATATGATTTTTTTTAAAATATATATAATATGATAAAAATGTATATAAATAAAAATTATATTACAAATTGCCTCTAAAGGTGCAAAGATAGATCGAATGAATAGAAGATTAGGGAAGATCATATTGAAAAAGTAAAGCACTAAATATAAAAAATCTTATTTCTAATAGAATAAATATTAGATAAAGAACATTTGAATTTTTTCTAGAAAACTTTATTACAAAGATAAACTTTCTACTTCAATGGTTGCTTACTTGCTAATGAAAATTTGTCGTTGCAACATTTGGTTATGCCCGAAGTAGGATGACTGATGGAAAATTACGCAGGTAAATAGCTAAATGACCACAAAATTTATATAGTTCTTTATTTAATTCTTTGAGTATTGAGAAAATTGTTGGTTTATTATTTTACCATGTTGGGCAGGGCAAATTGTGTAGACAAAATGGATCAGTTTTCACATCGTTTCTTTGACCAGTTGGGTCAATACAACTCAGAGAGAAACTTCAAAGAGCTATACAAAAATTGACCAGACACAAATTTCGCAAGAGAGGTTGGATCCACTCTTGAGTTTCCAAATGATGATTACATATCTCACTGGCTTGCCCATGTCCAACGCTTCTCTTCTCGACAAAAGGATTGTCGTAGCAAAAGCTATGTCAATTCAAGTAGGCTCCCTTGATACGAAGGTCCTAAATGTTGTTATGAAGGATTTTGATCACAATAATTCTAGGTATGTCTACAGGGTTCTGGTATAGTATTCTAAAACCAAAGGGGAGGTATGGGATTACTTTGATTTCATCAGGAATGCACATGTCAATGGTGTTAAGGTTGGCATGGCCACATATGTTGGATTTGACAATATCGAAGTCTCTGAGGGAGTTCAAAGCAGATATGGTTATTGGATTTGCTCAGAGGTTTGGGGTTTCGATGGCATTTGGACGACCTCATGTCGCTTTTCAGTATACTTCACAAGAGTATAAGAGAATCATGCCAAGGAGGATTTTAGGAGTGAGTGTGGATTGAAATGATAAGTCAGCTCTTCGGATCTGGTGTGTGAGACTGCTTCCAAAATACCTTCTCTAGGCTTTCCTGGAAAGCTATGCACTGAGAAGATTGGATCCCTTGGTGGTGAGGTTTACTTCTTTGACTATTCAAAGTGCCAAGAGTTGTTAGCGGTGAGGTTGACATATTGCATTGTTTGGAGTGCCCAAAGCTTTTGGCGGTGAGGTTGATGTATTTTGTTCAGAATGCCACGTGGTAAAAAATGGTTTGATGGAGGCAGACGAAAATGGATGGATCTTATTAGCCGAGATGAATAATGTCTTCCCAAGCCAACCCTGCAGAGAGACACCTTTGATGTAATAATAATTTTGGGATTCCCTTGCTATGAGGGTCGATACTTTATTGACTCAACTTGTGAATAAATATAAAAACATAGAATCATTGTTGGAAATTAATGTCGAAGCGATACAATAGGAAACCTACTTAAATTATTGTGCCTCCTTCTCTCAAACAAAAGAAACAAAAAGGTTCATGCAATGTATTTAGATGGAGTAGTTTAATTATTCTATTTTTTGTATTTATATTGAATTAAAATCAATTAAATCACAATAAATAAAATAACTATAAATCACACTTATTTGTTGCCAAGGACATAAATTTGCTCCACACCCTTTAATTTTTTCACCCCTTTCCTTATTCCAGTAATTCCCAATCTAATTCTTTCTTTGCTACAACTATGGCAATCTCTCTACCAGCTATAACAAAAGGGTTTGTGGGGGAAGCGACGATCAATATCGTAAGCAACAATTTTATTGCAATTTTCAAAAAAATGGAAGATGTTAAGATGTTGGAGAGAAACAACAAAAATATGGAAACTCACTTTAGCATTGTGTAGGACATGTTAAACAATATTTGAAACAAGTTTAAAGACCAACAAAAGAGGCTATCAAAGCCATTGGAAAAAAGGTTAACAAAGATGGAGAATGCTCTTCAAGAGGTTGAAGATCTGCTCATGTGGGCTAGTTGACAAAGGAGAGAGGGTATGGTATCAACGTTGGTGTTTCCTCCTCTGGAATCTCAGCGTTCCCATGTAAATTAGATCTTGGAAGGCCACACATGATTCCCTCCTTCAAGAGCTCACTATGATCTACTTAATACATGCCATGAATCCACAGATTGGGTTCCTTGCAGTACCACAGGCAAACCTATTATTATTGTTATCATAGTTTTAGTTTAAGGATAAGACATTTCAATTTTTTTTTTTTTTTTTTTTTTTTTTTTTTGGAAATTGGTCATGCTAACAATTATTTTGTCAACACTATTCCAAAAAATTGTAACACAGGTGATGAAAAATCAGATGTCAACAAAAGCGAGGGATTGCTAAAAAGCGAGCGCTAAAAAAATAGAAATAGTGTATGGCCATTTGTGTATCGACAACTAGCACTGACAAAACCAACATTTGCAATATATGATAGAGATCGATTCATAGTAAAAACATTGTTTATTCATCATTATTTCCTTACAGTTGATTGACAAAGTAATAATCACGATGTAACTTAGATCTTGTCATTGAATAACCTGCGAATTAGTTTTCATCACGATGAGCAAGTTCATTACATCCAGTTTGCTTCAAAGATTAGTGTCGTCGTTTCAGTATCGGTTGCAATTTTTGTGGATAGTTGTTGAGAACGATGTGGAAGAGCAGTCACATGCAAAGAGGAGAACCCGAAGGCCGTGAGATTTTGGAAGCCAACCCAGAACTTTAGGAACGATTTTGATAGGCCGGTTGGGAGTAATTTTGCTTCATAGGTGATGGGTAACATAATGGGGTTGCACGGGCATTCACATAAGCTTTTGACGGGGAAAAGATCATTGTGGCTGACATTTCTTTCCTAGTTACAAAGAAAAGTATTTCATAGGCAACCAACATACCAATTGATGGGGAGCATTGTTTAAAAAACAGAACCCTCTTTGGCATTGATATTCAGTTTTTCCTCAAGGACGAGCATAAAAATGAGTCGTGGCGATCAGGTGTACAAATATCCTAGTTGAAAATGGAATGGCATGAAACAATAATGGTCATATAGAAGTATTTGACTTGTGAAGGGTGCTACCATAGAATGGGTATGTTCCATTTCCAATTTTTATCGCACATCTCTAGTCAAATACGTATTAATGTGCCCTTTTTCTTGTTAATGAGTATAAAAAAGATGCCAGCCAAGGTTCAAACTAAACCCTAGTTTGTTGTGTATCATAAATGCCTAATTAAGTTGTTAGTGGTAGACCATTTGAAGAATTTGAATAGGACCTGGGATCATTTTTTGTTCTTTGGAGGTTTTTGTACGATAGGAGATCCTAATTTCTGACCATCAAAAGAAAGAGACACAGGGACATACTAAAGGCCTGTAAGCTTGCGGAAGAACCCTCCTCTTCCACCATTAAAACTAGAAGAGAGGGAAGGGTTTCACCTCCTAAAATCATTGTCATAGTGCCAACGTTAGAAAGGGTCTATCAAATAAAAACTAGGAGAGCAAGTAGGATAGAGAATCCATCTCCTCCTCAGAATCATGAGCCAACTAAAACATTAGAGGCCCTTGAACCAGTTCCCCTGAGTCAAACAACAAAAGATGCAAAGGAGGCACCTAGGGAAACAAGGGTGGAAAACACAACACGGGAAGAAAGGAAGAAGGAACCTACATTAGTTGAATTGTATGGATTTTGAAGACCTCACATTAGGCCTATGAATAAGCTACTCTTGAATTTCAAATTAAAACAAAACCTTGCCCTAGCTAATGAGGTTATTAAAATAGATGATTCAGATCATGTAATAAATAAGGAAAAAGGTTCTAGTTCTAAGAAACAAAATGAGAGCCAAGGCCCAAAGGCCAAGAACAAGAAAACTAAGAAAATGAAAGCATGTCTACCAAATGAAGCAGATTTGTTATTGAGAGCAGCAGAGCAGTTAAAATGAAGTTTTGATTAAACATGTTACAAATTATTTTGTCAGCATTTTGCTTTGTTTTTGCACAGAGCACTAACAATTTTTTTGTTAGTGCTAACCTTTTATGTTTTGTACCAAGCGTTGACAATTATTTTGTCAGTGGCTATCCCAGTTTCACTCTGATATACAATGTTGATTGTTTTGTCAATGGCAAGAATTATAATTTTTTTTCAGGCAGTGGTTAAAGATATGTTTTATAAAGGTATATGAAGGATGAATATGGCACATATTTTGTCTTTATGGGATTAGCTCCAAAGTCTAAAGAATGACTATTTTCAGCATACTTTCAAGGCATAAAACATGACATTTTCTAGATTTTGTGACAAAAATCACTAATCTGTTTCAGTGCCTCTTCCTCAGTAGTTTTTTCAGCTACAATTCATTTTGGATATCCATGTTTAATAACCTATCATGAAGAAACTTCAAACCAAACCTTATTTTTGAAAATGTATATTTAATTAGTATAAAAATAGGATGTATTTTCTAGAATTAGACTATAGTTAAACTTCCTTTAGTTTTTGAAGTTTGTTGTAAATATTTGGGCTATAAAGCAATTTTGGAAGATAAACAGAGTGTTGGGGATTTTTTGAAGAAGAAGTATTGTGTGTTTAGATCTAATATTAATATAATTCATTATTTGCAAGTTTACATGTGCAAATTTTCTAAGATTCATGAGTGGGTAGTTTTTAGCTAGTGTTTCTACTGTATATTTTTCTTCTAAGCCATAACTTTGATCAATAATTCTTCATTGTTTGGAAAAAAGTGATTGAATTTGAATTCCTTCGGAAAGCTCAGATTTAGAATTTCTGAATTATTTCTATGTTGTTCAACTTAAATATCATTAGAAAAAATCTTTTGGCTCTACTTTTTTATATTTATTTTCTACTTTCTCCTATCATATCTAACTGATGAATTGTCTAAAATAAGCATAAACTATATTGCCTTTGTTAAATTGTTTATGTATCATGTGGTTAGCATCCTTTACACTAGATTCCATGCCCAATGGTCCTTGTTCTCTTCTTTCCAAACCAATCTCATCTCATCTATTAAATATGGTCAATGAGCTTATAAACCTACTGCTAAAATGACAATGAGTGGTAGAGTTTTAAAGAGACATCCCTCTCTAGATTGAAGGGCCAAATTTCAATCTAAAGCGGTTAGAATTTACCTTAGTTTTTTCCCTCTATAGCCGGGGGTTTTTCCTGAGTGATAACAGTTGTAACCTGTGCTAGGCTCTAGTTTCAAAGGGGCTAGCGTAGGAGCTACTCATGATGAGTTGTAGACATGGATCAACAATCCTCATTGCCAAGCTCACATGGTTGGAATGTAGGGCATGGGGGGGCAATAAATCCAGTTTTTTCCACCAGGAAATTAAAAAAATAGATGGAAAGTTATATAATGATCAATTCTAGATCATGCCTCCTCACCTAGGGAGGCTTTTAGTCCCAAAAGCGTTTACTAAAAGAGGTGAGGAAAATTTTATTTTACTTCTCCATAGAGCACCATTTGGCATTGCTTGAAAGTTGTTCTTTCCACCCAATTTGCTAGAATTCATGCTCCCCCCTTTAGTAGCTCTAGGATTCTTCTACAAAACTATATATGTTGTTAAGATTATTTGAGCCTTTTATGCTAAGTTCTCTATTGCGTATTTGCTTCTTGTCCAACATGGAAAACTCAGAGAGCGTCATATTTTCCACATTCACTACTTAGTAAATGAACATATGTGGGGGTACATTGAGTCTCTAGTCATTATCACCTACCCTCTCCAAGACTTCAAAATGACTCTGTCGTATAGTTTAATCTTCTTCCCATGACCCTATAGCCTTTTTTTTTAGATGCAACCAAACTCTATCTCCCACCTTAAATATTTTCTTAATAAATTTGTGTTGATCATGCTAGGCTTTGTATTTTCCTCATGACTTCTTCAATGTCTCCTATACTTGCAAATGGACATGTCTACTTATCAACGACATTTTCAGCTTTCAATGCTTCTCTTATGTTTGTCTTCCCTCACTCCTTTCCCATATACAACATCTTAAGGGCGAAGGTGGTGAATACCTAATGTAAGTTTCAAAAAAGGGACTTATTGGTTGAAGTGTGTATTGCTTTATTATAAGAGTGTTAAATATAAATCAAATTTTCATCCTAGATCTTGATGTTTCTGATTGTAATCCTTCTATATATTACTCATTGTCCTATTCACTACTCTTATTTGTCAATTTGTTTGTGGAGGGAAAGTTGTGGATCTCTTCAACTTGGTGACCAATTTCTCCCAAAATGTAGTCCAAAAGGCACTAAGAAATCTAGTATCTATATCTAAGATGATGCTCCTTAACATCCAAAATGCACCCAAACCTATACGAGGCAATTACCTTCATCAAATTTCCTTTGTGAAGAGCATTCAACTCCCCCTTCATCATTTATCTCCTTTGTAGCCCAAGTGTGTATATATTTATTGCTTTGTAATAGTTCCTCTATAAGTAAACAAAAAGATTCTTAAGCAATATTACATTTTTCTTTCTTCCTTCCAACTCCACATTAATATATTGGTTTCATAAGGTCACATTGTCTTGATTATAGAAAGCATTATGGCAATACATCCTTATCAACACAAGCATTGCCTAGAACTCGCTGAATAAAAAGGGGATGTACGAGATATCACTATGGAAAATCTTCCTTGTTGACAAAAACATTGTCAATAAATTAATGAATTTAGATGGAATGTAAAAGATATCATTGTGGCAAGACATACTTGTACACACAAATAGTGCTAGGAACTTAATGAATTAAGAGGAGATATATGGGATATCATAGAGTCTCTCTTTCACAAAAACACACGAGAGAGGAAAGCAAGGACACCATGGAGATAGGGTAAATATATTTTCAAACAATGGACACCATCAAGATAGAAAGAATCATATATAGATCCCTTACTATTTTATAGTTCTAATGCTACTTTATCTATATAGGCTTTGTAAAATTGTTCGATCTATCCATCGAATACTTTCAAATGGACTCGTTGGTCTTACAACTTTAAAATTCCCCACTCTAAATGGAAGTGCGATTTCATAACTTTTTTCGTTGAGAATAAATTCATTTTTACCATTCATTAAATATTTTCACTGAAAACGTCCCCATTGAATCTTTCTTTGTCCTCTCTCCAACCTTGATAATTCCACTTTGTTAATAAGAGAAATAAAATGCCAAATATAGAGAGAAAAAAGTCAACAATATCAATATACTTTAAAGAAAGAGCAACAAATAGTATGATATTATATTATTAATTATATTGTGACTACATCAATATTGTACTTTATGATGTGCCATTATTATAGTGAAAGGTGTAGCACATTTTTTTTAACCTTTTGCCCAATTGATGGGAGAGAAAATAATGCAAAGTGACTTGTAAATACTTAATCTTTTATGATGAGATAAAATTCTTAATATTTTAATAAAGGTATAATTTTCTTAAAATTGATTTAAAATTCTTAAAATTTGAATAGCTTTAAAATTGCTGTAAATCTTAAGACTTATTAGTCAAATAAAATTATAATTTTGGCAAAATTCGTATGCTGAAAAATTGTTTATTATTCAAATAAATTTTTAATTTTACACAAAATTTTGCATAAAAATAATTAAAAAACATGTATGTATCTACTTAATAACTTGGCCCCTGTTAAAGTAACCCAAAACTACCCTGTCAACGTTTACTGACACCAGGGCAACTAATATAACAAAACAAAACACGTGGAATTAGGCCCTATGTTTTTTTATTACTGTTAAACTTCAAATTCTTCAAATTTAAGGGTTAGTATTTGTGACAGCATTGGAAGGAGGTAGAGTAAAAGATAAAAACAAATATCAAAATTCTAGCGTTAAAATGACGTATTGATTGACCTCCAGAGAGGATGTTGTGACTCAGATCTCGTGGTCACTGATAGAAGTGAACGCAGCAGACGCGACCACTGCAACTACACACATGAGTGTGAATCAAAGGCTCTTGAAAACCAACAATAGCAAGGTACGAGAATTCATACGGAGGCAACGAGGGAAGACGTAACGAGGGTGCATGTTGTGATATTAGTTGTGTTGGTGCACTTTTCGACAAATTCCTTGACATCGTCCTGCAAGTTCCCTGTGTCAAAGTTTAAGTGCAGGAAGGCAGGCGAAAATGAGGCTCTGCAATTTGTTGGGATGAATAATGTTTTCCGAACCCAACCCCGCAAAGAGACACCTTCGGTGTAAAAGTAACACATATTAATTTACTAAGTGTAATATTAAAATTACTATTATATTATTTTTATTTTTATTTTTTTTTCTAAAGGAAAAAACTCTAATTTCTTTGCAACATTGTAGATGTTAAAAGCATTAAGTATGAGTAGTTGTATGGATAAAAAACATATTTAAAACTAAAGATAGAAATTACGAAGGAAAAGATTGGGTGATATAAAGATCACTTATATTCTCTTTCTTTCCTTTCTTTTTTTTGGACCTTTTGTCACCTCCCTGTAGAATGATTCATAAGAACCAATGTGAAATAATTCACAATTGTTTTTGGTGGATGTTCTTTGTTTGAGTCGAAACTTTCAAAAGCATGGGCTCTCTTTGTGCACATTGTTTCTTCCGTTTTGTGTGCCTCATTTTGTTTTTGTTTTTGTTCTTGGATCTCTTATGCTTTTGTACCATTGTGCTTATGGGTTGCGTTACCATTTTGGACCTAAGAACTCCCATCTTCTTGGTTTGGATAGTTCTTTGTGGTTTCCCCTTCTTCCTCCGCGAGGTAAGGATCAAAAGGTTGTCATCCTTTTGTTTTATGGGTTTTCCTCATTTTCGTTTCTAGGTGCTTTTTTTCCCGAGGGCATGTGCCTTTTGGTAACATGATTTACATTTAAATGTCGTGTTTTCATAATCCATAAGTTGGGTCCATTAGAAGTTTTTATGTTTCGGCGGAGTGCGATCAAGTAGACCTCTATTTAAGTCTATTTCTACACAGGTTCTAGCAAAGGTAAATAATCCTTTCTCCATTCTCTCGACATCCATCTTTTTGAATAACCCTAGATGTTTCCAATTTCCTCAAGGACCTTATGAAGTCAAAAGGGAAGGGGAAGATTTGGTAGCTTCACCCATACTCGTATTGTTGAGATCACCATTGTTGTGGCATCAAAATCTTAGAACCAAGAGGTATTGAAGAACCCTGCATTTCCTAAAAACCAGCACCCTTTTTTCAATATGCTTAGTGTCTTATAAATTATATTCATCTTATAATTGTTATGTATTTTTATTTAATTTTTAATTAATATCAATTTAATAAACTTTGCATTATGAAAAGAACGTAATTTTTTTATTAATTTTCTCTAAATTTAACCACTACAAATCCACATCTTTACCAATTTATTTGGAAATATTAAACCATATCATAATTTTACGAAAAACCAAAATTTAATATAGAGGAGACACCAACATATATATTATATATAATATATATATATATATATATATATAATAATATATTATATATATATAATATATATATATACAATTGTAATTTTATTTCAATTCATTTTTTTAAATAAATATAATATATATATGTTAATAAAAAACATTAACCAGTTTTTAAATTAAAATTTTATAGTATAATAATTATTGCACAATATCAAATTATAATAGTGTGAGTGTTACAATCAACTAATATTTTATAAATTAATTTAATTAATTAAATATAATTTTGCTCAATGTAAATGGTTTGCTTATGATAATTAATTTATCTATTTTATAATTTTTAATTTAAGATGCAATTTTAGAATTGTCATTTTTGAAAGCAAACACGTTTCTTTAGATAAATATAGATTATCACACGAAGTGACAAGTCAACCAATGAAGATTTTAATCTAGTTAGTAGATATTTTTCATGCTTTAATTAGTTAAATATATCGTTTTTATATCTCATAAATCAATGAAGAAGCCTTTTCACTAATTCATTGTAGTATTACATCCATAGGGTTGAGTAAGGCTATGTTTAAAATTTTGAAAAAGTTTGAGTATGTCATAATATAATTAAATTAAAAAATATTAGATATAGCTTGATGTTTCATTATTAAATTATGTGTTAATAGAATAATAAAAAGAAAATAGAGAAATCGTCGTTATAGAGACATGGAGAAGAAATGAGTCTTTGTGTTAGTTATTATCATCATTAGAGGAGATAAGTGGTTGGGAGTTGTCTAGCTTGGTTGTCTTTTATTTCTCATGTATTTTTTATTTCTTCACCATTCTTTGGAACATGCTTTGAATCCTAGATGGATTTTAATAATAATAATATTTGTCATTGAACTGTTGTAACTGTTTCCTAGATATTTTTTTAGAAGGAAGTTTGTTTTTTTTCTTTTTTTTTAAACTTGAGTCTATGTGACAGGGTATCATTTCTTTTGTATGTTAGTAAAAGGTTGCAATTCATAGTATACTTGTTAGTTTTGTTTCATCAAAATCTTATGTTGAGGACGACGTGTGACAATTTTTTACCTATTAGCTTGTTGCTAGTGGTAACTCTACACCTATAAAGTGTGTCTTATGAATTTTCAAAATTTTGAATCATGGGGGCTTTGTGTCAACCAAAAACCTTGAACTATACATTATGCCTTTAGTTTGTGTCCTTTTGTGAGTCGTGTCCCTACAAACCTTTTATAACATACTTGGTCCCTTAACGCTCGATTAAGGATATGGGCCATCATTTTTTTCTTCTTCTTCACGAGCTTAAAAATCAACTCTAATACCACTTTGTCACATACCCCTACTAAATTTATCCTAGCCACACTTGCAAAAACTTGATTTTCATCTCTCATACATTTTGTCAAACACTTTACATGTAAACCTTTCTTCAAATACTTTATATACAACCAACTAAATAGTCTTTTTCTTCTAGACATTTTTCAAACGTTTTGTAAGAAATCAAATAAGAGACATTGTTATGATTCCACTTGTAACATACTAACTGAAATATACTACTCAATCATGCAACTTTTGATTTCTATCTTTGAGGTATTTTATTAAACAATTCATATGCAAATTGTAATAAAACACCTTTAACACATTTCTTCAAATGCTTTGCATGCAAACAGGCATAGATCATCTATAACAATACTATCATTGATCCAGGTGGATATTGATGGCCACCTATTGAAAAAAGTAATTATGTTAGGTCTTCAATAACGTACTTGAGTCATTATGTAATGTACTTGTCAAGAGAATAAAGAAAAGAACTTTTATTATTGTAACAATGACTTAATAAAGCACGGGTTTCATGCTTGGGTCATCATTATATTAGTCAAAGTCCCCATTGTGGACTCCTAGGATTAATATTGAGTTTATAGAATCATTGTATATTCGAAGAGACCCTTCTTGGGTTTTCGAATCATGTAAAAAAGTTTTGTATCAAGTATGAATTATGTGTCCTCCACATCATGTTGGCTTAAGGACCCCCATTTGACCCACTAGAAGCCTATGTATTGAAGGAGGTCGAAGTCATTTGAAACACTCACTCTCAAGCAAGTTTGATATCTCAAGAATAGTTGGAGAAATGCGAAGTTTGTTGCCGGGAGGACGAAAGAAGTGAGATTTTGGGGGAGTCTCTAAAGAAGAAGAAAATCGAACTTTTGGTGCCTCTCTCTATATGTTTCGTGGTCTGGATTGGGAGATCGAAGTCTCTTAAAATTTCATTGTTGTCGTAAGTTGCATGTTGTCGGAAGCTGCTTCCTAGTCTAAGTTTCTAAAAGGGGTCGAAGATCTTGGAGGTTAACATGCTGTGGAGGGAAAGTCTAGTCTTGGTCTAGGGTAAAGAGTCTCAAAGAATGCTATTGAAAGGAAGAATTATCTTGATTGGATTTTCCCCTCGAGGGGGGTTTTACCCTGGCATGTGCCTATATCTTATGTCTCTTGTTTTGTGATCTTCATATATGTATACTTGCTTGATGAAATATAAGATAATAAAGAAGTAAAATAAGTCAACACACTCACAAGTAATTATTAAGAAAGGAGAATGAAACCCTAATATAATATCCTTGATTTTCCAACAATGTATCAGAGCTAAGGTCAAGAGAAATCGAAGATCACTTTGTTGGCATAGATTCTCCCTCTATGGTAAACTACATAACATTGGCTTTCAACTATGTTGGAAGATGGATCAAGAAGATCATCTACTACCTATTCAACAAACTCAAGGGTCAAGGATTATCTGATTCCCTTACAAGATCTCTTACTGATGAAAATGCATGGATCATTGATAGTGGAGCGTCGAGACACATGACAGGTGAAAGCAGGCAACTACACACACTATCAAAGGAGTCATCTTCTCATGCAGTGGAATTGGGTGACAATAAAAGCTATGATGTTAGAGGCCTGGGATCTACATCATTAAAGCTATACAATGGATCGAAGCTACATCTTAACAACATTCTCTATGTTCTAGGTTTCAAAAATAATTTACTTTCTATTTCTTGTTTAGAAGATAAAGGGGAAAGGATTGCTTTTGTTAATGGAAAAGTATTCGTTTGGGGAAAGAACGCTAGTATTAATAAAGATAGGTTATTAAATTTCATGAAGGAATTATTTACTGGGTTATCACTCCATCTCCTTAAGCTCTGGTTCATATGGAAATAAGTCCCATTGAACTATGACATCGAAGGTATGACCATCTTCATTATAGGGTCATCCCTACTCTTAGTCAATTGGTTCATGGTATTCCTGATATGAAGTTAGACCATGAAGGTGTGTGCAAGGGATGTTCTTTGGGTAGGCATACTAGAAAGCCATTTCGTCATAGTGAATCTAGATCTAAAGAAATATTAGATCTCATCCATTCCAATGCATGTGGGCCCATGTATGACAAAACACTTGGAGGCCATCTCTACTATGTAACATTCATTGATGACCATTCGAGGAATACATGGCCCTACTTACTCAAAACTAAAGATGAAGTCTTTGATAAGTTCAAGGAGTTCAGGGCTGAGGTATAAACCCTAACCAAAAAGAAGATAAAGACTCTAAGGTCCGACAATGGTGGGGAATACACCTCTAAAGAGTTAATTGCATATTGCGAAGATGCAGGTATTAAGAGGGAGCTCATTGTTCCCTACTATAGCGAACAAAATGGGTTCGCCGAAAGAAAGAATAGGTCAATTGAAGAAGGCATTCAAGCTATGCTCCTCGATCAAGATCTACTGAAGTTCTTATGGGGTGAAGCAGTGATGACTGTCGTGTACATTCAAAATAGAAATCCTCATAAGAGTCTTGATAATACTACACCCGAAGAAGTATTCACAGGAAAGAAGCCGAGTGTGGATCATTTCCGCATATTTGGAAGTCCAACATCTGTCCATATTCCGAAATACCATCGAAAGAATTTGGACTTCACAAGCATCAAGGGAATATTTGTTGGTTATAGTCTTTCCTTAAAATAATATATAATATACATAAAGGAGGGAAGATACATTGAAGTAAGCAGGGATGTCATATTTGATGAGAATCAAGCTCACAAGAAATTAAAGGATATTCCTATTGATTTTGATGACAAAGAAGTTCTCGTATTTGAAGAAGATGAAGTTCATGAGAACTCTATTGCAAATGATGAAGAAGAAGGACCAATTGAGCATATTCAATCGGTGGTTATCCCAACCACAAGAAAGAGGCCAAATTGGTTGAAAGCTACATTAGAAGATGTTGAAGGACATAAAGCTGTGAAAGGGTCCTCCAGGGAAAGTAAGAAACTGAAAAGGTATTATGGTTATGCTACATATATGACAAAGTTGATTGAAGCCGAACCATCTACATTTTAGGAAGTTGAGCATGAAGAGGTTTGGAAGAAAGTTATGTAGGAAGAATATCAATCCATCGTGAAGAATGAGGTTTGGAAAATCGTTCCTAGACCTAGTGACAAATTGGTTGTCACATCAAAGTGGATCTATAAGATCAAACATGTTATTGATGGAAGTATAGACAAGTCCAAAGCAAAGTTCATTGCAAGGGGTTTCTCTCAAAAGGAAGGCATTGACTATGAAGAAACATTTGCACCTACTGCAAGGTACACTACCATTAGATCGTTGGTTTCATTGGTTGCTACAATGGGGTGGAATATCCATCAAATGAATGTTAAGACCACATTTCTAAATGAGACCATTTGATGAGGAAGCGTACATTGAACAACCTAAAGGATTTGAAGTGAATAGAATGGATTCTCGTGTTTGTAGACTCAAAAAGGCTCTATATGGTTTGAAGCAAGCGCCAAGGGCATGGTATGCAAGAATGAATGCATATCTTCTCAGGATTGGCTTTGTAAAGAATACTACTGATCCAAATCTATATATCAAGGTCGTGAATAACGAGGCAGTCATTCTTCTACTATATGTGGATGATCTATTCATCACTGGTGTAGAACGAAGGATTCAAGAATGCAAGAAGATGTTGGCAGCTGAATTTGAGATGAAGGATCTAGGACTGATGCATTACTACCTAGGTCTAAAAGTATGGCAGATACCTGAGGAGATATATTTGGGGCAAGGAAAGTACATCATCAAGTTATTGCAAAAATTTGGGATGATGGACTCCAAGCTGATAATTATTCCTATGATCACCAACCTCAAGAGGTTGAGGGGATCCAACTCTAGTCTCGCGGATCCTTCCTTATATTGTCAGTTGGTGGGTTCCCTGATGTATCTGGTAAATACTAGGCCAGATATATGTTTGCAGTGAACATTCTTAGCCAGATTCAATTGGAGCCTCGTCATGATCACTGGATAGCTGCCAAACTTATATTGAGGTATCTTTGTGGAACTATACATCATTGCCTAAAGTATGATAGTAAGGAAGTGAAGTTAATTGGTTTCATAAACTCTAATTGGAGTGGTAGTGAGGTCGATGGAAGGAGCATTACTGGAGGATGCTTTATTCTAGGAGCTGCTATGAACTCATGGATTAGTAGGAAGCAAAATCTAGTTGAATTGAGTAGTGTCAAGGCAGAATATGTGGTTGCATGTGAATTAGGAAAATAGGTTGTTTGGTTAAGGAAGCTTCTGACAAATTTGTTCGAGAAGTCTCTGGGTCCTACTGTGATTAATTGTGATAATCAAAGTTGTATCAAGATTTATGGAGATCTCGTGTTTCATTCGAGGATGAAACATATCAATAATAAGTTCCACTTTATTAGGAACTTGGTGCAGGATGGGATCATGAAGTTAGAGTATGTTCTAACAGATGAACAAGTAGCAAACATACTGATAAAGGCTCTTCCTAATAAGAAGTTAGAATATCTATGGAACCTGCTAGGTTTGGTAGATATTGGTGATTGTATTGATGATAAATAAATGGAAGAGATTTGTTGAGGCTTTGCGAGTGAAGCATTGTCTGGGGAGACATTTGGCTCACACTTTGTGTTGATGTATGGAATCCCAAAATTGAAAAGGTGGTGTTGTTTAGTGAGCTATGTTTTGGATACACACCTGTATGTTTGGGTTGGTGGTTAGCAAGTAAGCCTGATGGTACCTAGATGGGATGAAAGCTTATTTCCACCTTAGTCCCACTTTGATAGATTGCCCTGGTCAGGAATCTAGTCCATGGCATTGCAGTACCTAAATTATTGAGTGATTGGTTGGATAGATTACCTTGGTCAGGAATCTAGTCCATGGCATTGTGGTGCCTAAACTATTGAGTGATTGGTTGGATAGATTTCCCTGGTGAGGAATCTAGTCCGTGGCATTGTGGTGCCTAAAGGTTCTTCATTTTTTCATATAGTTCAAGATATTCCATTGTATTTGTACATTATGAATACCTCCCTAGCTAAGAGGGAGTGTTGGAAAAAGTAACTATGTTCAATTTTCAATAATGTACTTGAGTCATTATATAATGTACTTGTCAAAAGAATAAAGAAAAGAACTTTTTTTATTGTAACAATGACTTATTAAAGCATGGGTTTCATGCTTGGGTCATCATTATATTAGTCAAAGTCCCCATTGTGGACTCCTAGGATTAATATTGAGTTTATAGAGTCATGTATATTCAAAGAGACCCTTCTTGGGCTTTTGTATTATATAAGAAGGTTTTGTATCGAGTCAAATATGAATTATGTGTCCTCCACATCATGTTGGCCTAAGGAACCCCATTCAACCCGATAGAAGCCTATATATTGAAGGAGGTCAAAGTCATTTGAAGCACTCACTCTCAAGCAAGTTCGATATCTCAAGAAGAGCTGAAGAAGTGCGAAGTTTGTTGTTAGGAGGACGAAAGAAGTGCGAGTTTGAGGGAGTCTCTAGAGAAGAAGAAAATTGAACTTTTGGTGCCTCTCTCTATCTGTTTTGTGGTATGGATTGGGAGAATGAAGTCTCCTAAGATTTCACTGTTGTAAAAAGTTGCTACCTAGTTGAAGCTGCTGGAAGGTGTTGAAGATCTTGGAGGTTGAAATGGTGTGGAGGGAAAGTATGGTCTTAGTCTAGGGTAAAGAGTCTCAACGAATACTATTGAAAGGAAGAATTATCTTGATTGGGTTTTCCCCTCGAGGGGGTTTTTACCTTGGCACGTGCCTATATCTTGTGTCTCTTGTTTTGTGATCTTCATATATGTATAATTGCTCGATGAAAGATAAGATAATTAAGAAGTAAAAGAAGGCAACACACTCATAAGTAATTATCAAGAAAGGAGAATCAAACCCTAATACAATATCCTTGATTTTCAAACACCACCCACCTATTCCACTTGGACTCCTAACACTTTTTCCTTTTAGTTTCCTAATTTCTAACACAATTATTATTTTTGG
Source organism: Pinus taeda (assembly GCA_000404065.3). Classification (NCBI taxonomy): domain Eukaryota; kingdom Viridiplantae; phylum Streptophyta; class Pinopsida; order Pinales; family Pinaceae; genus Pinus; species Pinus taeda. The sequence continues at coordinate 355,800 of APFE030196549.1, forward strand.
TAGGCTTTTTCAGGTCCTAAACTTTCAGGGCCATTTTGAAGTCCAAAAAGGCATTTTATGGGAAATTAGAGAGACCGAAAAAGTGCTAGAATATGTTTCACACATTTACTTTTTGCTTCCTTGTGGAGATCTTCAAAACGAGGTATTATGATAGCCAAACGGAAATCGTATGCTAAATTTACGACCCCAAGAAGTTGGCAGTCCAACTTATCTCATCGGGGCTCACAAACTTTTGGCATTTCATCTCCTAGGGTTAAGTTTTTGTATGTTTAGGGTTTTCCCTTGTTTTCCAGTAATAAAAAGGCTTTCCAGTCTCATTGTAATACAATTTAAAAGACATGTAGCCGTCACATCTCTTCTCAGAGTTAACTACTATCGTCTGAGCTAGTTTATTTCCATTTTGCATGTGAGTAATTTTCAGTGTATGTTGTTAATGAATTGAAGTTTAGTTTTCGTTTTAGCTTTGTGTTTTTTACTAAATTTGTATTTAATTTTGTTCGTGCATAAATTTGGATCAATCCCCATCCATAAAACAACATTTTCATTAAGGAATTTCAATAAATAATTTGTGCTTTATAAGCCATTAAACCATTTAGGCATTTCTCCAAACACTTTGCATGCAAATTAATATAACAACTTCCTCAGTGAATCTATCCTAAATTATAACAGTATAATTTCTAAGAAATTGAACAAAAATATTAGTGGGAGTTCCCCTCACTATGGTCCAAGTTTAAGCCTTTGGAACCTCCTAGATGAAAAGTATAGTAGAAATGCCAACATGACTTATTTGATGCATGATTTTAGGAGCATATAGGAAGGTCGATTCCTATGATCATATCTCCTAAAATATCATAACCCAAGATCTGAAAGTTAGGCTAGATGATCAACAAGATTTCCCCTCACTATGGTCCAAGTTTCAACTTCTGGAACCTACCATAAGAAAAGTTATAGTAGAAATTCCAACATGACCTATTTGATGCATGATTTTAGGAGCATACAGGAAGCTCAATTTCCTCTAATCATATCTCCTAAAATATCATGACCCTATATCTAAAAGTTGGACCATATGATTAGTGATATTTCCCCTCACTATGATCCACGTTTCAGTTTCCGGAACCTTCTAGAAGAAAACCTATAACATAAGCCAACATGACCTATTTAATGATGCCTTTAGGAAGCCTATCTTCCTCAATCAATGTTGTTACAAATTTTTATACATATAAAAAGCTACATCCAAATGGTATTAACAACTACAACCATGATAAATTTGTGAAAGGGTAAATGCATGTACTTATAAACTTGCCGAAAAGAGCAATTAAATAATCATGCATTTCACTAAATCATCTATGTTAGAAATATCATTAACACATAAACAAATATTTGTCTATTATAGTCAGAAAAAGATTGGAAACTGAAGTAGGGTGAGTTGCGTTCCACCCCACCATAGGCTTAGTTATATTGCATTTTTTCTAATAAATGGCCACCCCTGTGCTAGCTCTTGATGCCTCGAGGGAAAACCTAAACTCAAAGATTTAGCACATAGTTTTCAAACTAGATTTAACATAGAAAGTGAAGGCCACTCTCCTCCACACACATGAAAGGTTCTCAATGTTCAACCTTTCCATTCTTTGATAAGGCCCATAGACATTCACAAATGAAAATGCAGGTCTGCACGACAGAAGCGAGTCCTTTGATCTTTGCAATCCCTCGACTCTCCCCTCTTCAGTGCTTTATGTGCCTCACACAACTAGGACCATTCCTAGTCCCCATAGCCATCTAGTCCAAAGAAAAAGTAATGCAATACATTCATTTCCTGTCACACAAGTTGTCGCCAATTCTCACGCCAATTCAAATTTTCTAAGTCAAAGAGAGAGAGAGATGTATGAGAGAGTAACAGAAGAGAGAAAAACTAGAAGCTTAAGAACCATGAATAAGAACCCCTTGATTGCTCCTCCCTCTTATATTTATAATCACACCTTGACCTTTCATCTTCCCAACCTTTCAGCTCCTTGGGAAAACTAACCCTCGCATCAAAGGGAAATATTCACTGGTATATTTTTCCTCTTAAGTCAAGTTCCCTCCTTCTCAAGGCACCATAATTATTTGGATGTCCCCTTTCTCCAGCTTTAGCATTTTTATTAATAAAAAAAACACATTACATCATGTAATAGAGTTTGATATCATAGCATCAATGTTGGCACCCCAACATTATATGTTCTTAATTAAATTACAAAATTTAGCAAAATAAAAAATGGGGTGTCACACGTTTTATGTGGGGGGTTTGTCACTATCTCTTTGCCTAGACTATTTTGGTTTAGTGCCCATCCTCTTTTCCTTAGGTTAGTGTTTTGCTCCTATCTCTACTTCTTCTACATATTTCTTGAGTTTTTTTTGCTCCACAGAACAAAAATCCATCCTATAGTCTATATTTGGCTTAGTGTGTGTTGCCCATTTTTCTGTTACTTTCTCAACTCTTTTTTAGTTCACCCTTCTTCTTTGGTGCTTGTTGTGTACATGTAACACAAAAGGGAGAGGCCATCTTATGTTGTGTAGGTATCATCATGAGAATGCTATTGGTCTCAAGTTGGAGCCCATCCCCATGGTCATGGTCACTAAATCATGCATTGACAAGTCATTGATCTATGCTTGTACCTGTTGCAACATCTCTTTTCAAGCTCTTGTCTGGATACAAAACAACATCGATGTATGATGCTTCTAATTCTCGTCACCATTCTCCCTCATCTATATCTCATCCATTTCTAGGTCTAGGGCCATCATGAAGTAAGGATGGGTGATAAGTGTCTTACATGCCATCATTAACCAAGGGTAGGTGGCTCTTAATGGTACCATATTTTTTTGGAATGATGGACATAACATCCTTAATTTTCACCTAGGGAAATGCTTAAATGATAGTTAAAAAACATAATAAAAACGTGATAATTATCACACTTAGATACAAAATTTACACAATAATCGAAATACGTGACCTCTTAAAAGGAAACATATGTTCTTAACTATTAAGTCAACATCTAATTTTAAGGTCATCACTAAGCCATACACCAAATGTGTACATACTCTACCCCCTTTGAATTTGAACTTGTGACATCCTTTTAAAATGGAAGGCATGTTCTTAACCATTAGGTCCACTTAATTAAATTTTAAGGTCATAGCCAAGCCACACTCCAAATTGGTGTATAAGTCCCCGTGTTTGTGGGACAAAGGACCTGTTTTCACACAACAATTTGAATACTAAAATTTACGAAAACGTACATACTCTATCCTCTCTAATTTTGAACTTATAACCTCTTGATAAAAATGTTTCACAAAAAATTCTTTAAATTTTAAATACTTTTGGTTATAAAGAAAAAAATCATTATATTTTTCCATGAAAAATTTCAAACTTTAAATACTTTTCCAATGAATAAATCATTAACTTTAATTATAAAATTTAATCCCAAAATTATTAAGAAAATTTAACCAATAACCATCCCAATTTCAAAAAAATCTTACAATTAACTTGTAATTACTTAAGTTAACATAAAAATATTATATTTTCATAAACTATAAACATTTCCGCATAAATTATATATATATATATGTTAAAAATATTTTATAAAAACACCCAGAATAAAAATATTTTATAAAACATTCTATAACCAAATATTTTCCCATGACGCATCTTTAACATGTAAGTTCCCACTTTTATATAATAGTATTGCTGCCTTCGTAGGACTGACGCTGACATTCTTAATGTAAATCCAATTATTAAAATGTAATTAGTTAGTAATAATAATCAAAGGCGGCGGCATGTCTTAGTTTTCGTTGGTTTTTTGGGCTTGCATGCTTTAAGCAGGACCATGTGGCGTGTTGCTCGCAAGGATTTGACGTTGCCCGTAAAATAATTGAAGCAGCAGCTGGATTAGATCCCAAGGAATTCAACCGGCCTTTGAGTAGCCACCACTCACAGGGAGCTCCCTTCGTTCTGACGTAACCATTTTCATGTTTGACGTTCGGCCCAGGGAACTTGGTAGCTTTAATGTCAATTGCGACAGAAGGTTATAATATAGGAGGTACGGCGAAGAGCAGGGGAGAGGAAAGTTCGAATGGCTGCTAGTTCGAATCCAGGAGGTAACAGTAATCAGGAGGGATCAGGGAAAGCAAACCCTAATAATAAAAGTAATAATTCGGGTTCCGTGACCGTGGCAGGCAACGGGGCCGATAATTCGGTGGGACTGCAGGCGCTCAAGCACAACTCGGGGCTGGCTGTGGAGTGGTCTATTCAAGAACAAGCGAAACTTGAAGATTGTCTTGCTAAGTATTTCTAATTTTCCTTCACCTTTCGATCTCAGACGCATGTTTTTGCAACATATTTCTTAGTATCTAACGTTCTGTAAAAAAAATTAGTTCGTATTTGTGAAATTTTCTGAGTTAATCTTACCATACCTTTTGCAACAAATTCCTTAGTATATACCGTGCTGTAGGAAATTTAGTCTGTATTAGTGAAACTTTCATTGGGTTAACCTTATCTGAAAAATCTTACCTCACAATGTATTTTTAAACCTCTGCTGTTTTTATTGTTTATAAATTATAAATTTTATTACTTGAAAATGGAGAAACCCACTAGAAGGTTATGGGACGCAGTAACATAACACAGACTTCCTTTGGTTTAGGTGCCAGATCCGAGAGGCCTTAACCATTATACCAAATTATTATAGTACAAAAACTATTATACCAAAACTACCCACCTGATGTGATCTCTTTTCGAGATGGGCCATTTGAGTAGGGCACACCGCGGTGTGAATGGAACCCTGGTGGATGACGAAACACTATGTTGGCTTCATCAGTGAACCAAGGCCCTGCTGGCTTAGTCATTCAACAATTGCTATTTGTTTCTTTGAACTGGCTTTCTCTTATCACGAATAGGCTAGCTTCCCCGGATTTTGCATTACTACGAATAGGCTAACTTGCCCAGATTTTGCATTACTACGAATAGGCTAATTGCCCAGATTTTGCATGCAGTTTGGTTACCTTCCGCTAAGCAGCTGGGAGTGGGGTCAACTATTCCACCAAAATTGCCCAGGATTTGCATCTAGCCCTAACTGCCCTTGCGCGTGTTAACACAAACCCACAAGCGTGAAGACTTGAACCCTGGTTCGGCTATATTAGCTACCAGCTATCACTGATCTGGCAAGCCATTGCTGACAACAATTTCTATTTTAGGTTATGATGTTGAGAAACAACTTTGAAGCATCTTTTTTTCATTTCTTAGCGCAATAGATACTATTGCAGGCTCACATTTATGTTCCTCTCACTCATGATATCGTTTGTAACTCAACCTATATTTAGTGTTCAGTAACTCCCTTATAAATGTCACTCATCGAGGAATGCAATTCCTCTTTTTCTAAAAAGTGGAATCACTAGCTATAAAATGACACTTAGGCATTAAAGTAGGGGCCTTTGGGAAGTGTGCTACTGTGGGTAATTTGGACTAACATAAGCATTCATACTGCTTCGGATTTGGACCGAGCTGGCGTCCATACCTCTCAGGAGAGTATTTCTGTGATGTTGAAACTAACCATTTTTTTGGTTCTATCTGAATCTTATATTTGTTGTTCAGACTGTGGGTTTGCAGATTCACTGTGTTTTAGTTCTAGTCGATATCATTGGTGTGGTTCCTTCTACCGTGCTGAACTTTATGGCTGTTATTTTCTAATATTGGTTGCATTACCAGTTGCTGAATTCTGTTTTTCCAGTTGGATCAGATCAGCTTATAAATCAGGCTCATAACAGTGGTATCAAAGCCTTAAATTAATAGAAGATTCATATCGGATTTTCCAGTTACATACTACAGTTCAGATTCTAAATTAGGTTCATAACATTTTAGAGATTAGTGCAAAGCAGTGTTGAAAATATTGGTATCGGCAAAATATCAGTGAGGGTCCTGAAAACATCTTATCGCCAATATATCGGAAAATATTGGCAAACATAAAAATTCATTTTTTTCCTTCAGATTTTGAAACATATAAAACAATAATGATATTTAGCCGATATTTTCAAAATATTGCGATATTTAGCCGAGATTTTCAAAATATCGCTATATCTACTTGCCGAAATATTGTTTACCCAAAGATATTGCAATATTTCGTGAAATATTGCCGATATTATCAACATTGGTCCAAATTGTTCCCTTATTCAAGATGACTGGCTTCATCTTGCTCTTGTCTAGTGCTTTGCTACAAACCTATGATGCAACAGAATGCCTTTCAGATTATTTTATGGCTTGCTTTGTTCACACAAAATAGCTTTTTAGTTGGTCAGACCTCTTTCGAAATCTTACAAGGTCTGACAAATGATCAAATAAACCATTTTGAAAACGTTATAGAAATCATGTTGTACTTGTAAGAAATTGTTTGGTCAATTTTGCTGAGAAATGTGAGTCCGTACCTCAATAAATATTCTACGAAGAATATTTAATCAATACCTAGTGCAACAGTGCCTAATGAGTGCCCTGATACTCTAGAGTCTACAAGTTGAGTGCTTGAGCTAGTTTGTGCACCATTATATCAGCCAAGAGTTCTAGATTTAGGATGCTAAGCATTGTTTGCTTCTCAATTTGGAAAATGTCAATTATCACTTACTTTCACATATCTCCAGCAAGTCATATCCTAGCATGAATGAGCTAAAAGGTAGGTGACAACCAAATCTTTTAGTTTAGGAAGGTGATAAGCTCACTTGACTTAGCAAGAAGGTAGGTGATAACCTTGAGCTACAAGAAGGGTCTTCTAGGATATGTCTTGTAGTTGGGAGAATGGAGGCTTACTTACATTGGCACAATGAAGGTAAGGTCCTAGAAGGTCTTACACAAGCTTTCCAAAGGTCAGGTATAAACTTACCTTCTGTCAAAGAAAAAGGTATAATAACTTGCCTGCCAACAAAGGTAAGCTATAAATTTATCAGAGCATAGCAAAAAGTCTTACATAACCATAAAGAAAGTAAGGTCCCACTACTCTATGTTAGCTTTTGGGGTTACTCAAAGTTTTTACACCATGTTTGGGGGTGCTTCATGTGATTTGGGGTTACATGGTGTATGATCAGCCCCTGAATGGTTTGTGATAGATTTGCATATGGGAGATGGTCTGTGATGAATTTGCACATTCATTGGAGTTGGTTTACTCAATGGTTGCTTGACCTCAGGTGGGTGCTTGCATTGCATTCTTCCCTAGGGCATTGGCGATATTTAAACAACTTGGTGATGTGCTACATGTTGGCCACATGTAGATGGTTCCTTGCTTGGAGAATGTGTTGCATTGGAGGAGGAGCATTTTTCCTCTTGATGGAGGGCATGAGGCCCTAGAAAAAATGGGTTAGCTTGGTGCTTGCATGGAGTTGGCTTGGGGACACTTGGGTTATGAGAGTGTTCATGTACAGTAAGTGGACCTAGTGGAGTACATTATGTAGGAGGTTTGTTGAAGTTATTGGAGGCCAGTAGGAGAATTGTTGGACACATTTCATGTGGTGTCCTTGCTTTGTACAACATCACCTTGGAGCTTGACATGTGTACCCTTGGAGTGTAATGCTTATGTGTGAGCCCAAACATGTCTTTCTAGGTTGCTTGCAAGGGCATAGGCCCACATATGTATTGCTGGCACCCCTTACCTCTCATATATATAGACAAGGTAAGTTAAGATAAGATAATTATATTAATGTCCAATAAATGACCATAAAAGTATGTCAACAGGATTGAGTACAGTGACTTAAATACAAAGCAGGAGTACTAAAAAGTTTCATATATAATGAATAAGAAGTAAAGTAAAAACATGAATTCTATATGCAAAAACATAGGAAACCATTGGATCCAAGTGCGGTGGCTGCATAGGAGGGAGATGTATAGAGGCTTGCACAAAACAACCTAACAACAACATGGTTAACTTCTCTCTTGTTTTTTTCTCAAGAGCACATTTGACAGAGATCCAATATAAGCTATTGTCGTTGTTATGGACATTGGAGTTGTTATGAATAGGATTAGGAACCTTTGGTAGAATAGTTGAAGATTGTTAAATTTTAGGTATGTTCTATGCTTAGAGCAATTTATTTCAATTTTCAAAGTTAGCTCAATATCTTTTCCACATTATCAATCACATCAGCATTAAAGTAAACTGCAGATAGAACATAAACATAAATCGCAGAAGACAAGCCAAGACAAGAGGACACAAGATGTGGCGCTACCCAGGGACAAACCCCAATGTGGGGAAACCCTTGATCAATTCTTCTTATATGTTCTTCAATAGTTCAACAGAGAGAGAGAGAGAGAGAGAGAGAGAGAGAGAGAGAGTATGTTTACAACAGAAGTCAACACTTTGACTTATCTAGATAAGAGCATAGATCATCTCTAAGAAGATGATACATGAAATTAGTTGAAGACATGATGCTTCAACTGATTCTCCAAGGTGACTCCTTCACCTATCGTTGTGTTGCATTTTGTCATCATGCTGCACCTCACTGTGTTGCATCATGCTGCACCTCACCATGCTGCACCATGCTCCAATTGATCATCCCAGAAAAAGTGTGAAATTGTCTAAAGAGAAGAACGATCCAATCCAAAGTGATGATACAAATGAATTCATGTCTTTCCTATTTATACGCTCATTAGGAGTTCGAATTACCTAATTTGAGCCGACATTAGTCCATCAACTAAAATAATGTGAAAATAACTATCTATTGGTGATAAGCGCACCAAACTAGCTCATAAATAAAATAATAAGCCTCCCAAGAGGTCGAATAATCAATAATGTATGTCGTTGGGCTCTCTAAGAGGCCTGATGAATTCCATAAGTTCCAAAATGATGAGTTGGACTTCCAAAAGTCATGGACAAGGGGTTGGCCCCTTGTTCTCCACATAATAAACTTGTGGTGCTCCCAATGGTTGCGAGGGCACACAAGTGACCTCATGGGTCTCCAAGTAAGTCGAAGATGCCTGTAGACCATCTGTAAGGGCTTAGATGATGGTGTAGGTGATGCCACATCATCTTACAAGTCCTGGGTCAACTGCCAAATCCATGGTACATCTGTGGGGCTGACTGGGGAAAGGTGAACCAGGTGGATCTCCAATAGGTGAATCTCGAGCAATCTCTGAACATCTATGGGGATCCATGGAGTGTTGTCTATTGCTGTGGAGGCCCATGGCTCTCTACACACACCCTACATGAGCCAATGTAACCCTTTGGAGCGTTAGGACCTCGTATAGAGAGCCCAAACCCAAGATGGAGACCATTTGCAATCCTGCATAAGATCTAATGCGTCCCTTAGCCTTCCAATATGACAAGTCATCAAGGAAATCAAGTAAAAGAGTTTACAACCCATGGATCATAAATGGGGACTTCATAATGGCCTGCCCTTCCATGATGGGCTTTGACATGTGCTAATGTCTCCAAACTCCAAATGGTGTTAACCAAGTATCCCATTAGGTGGTTTCTACTTTTAAAGGGGATAATATGTCCAAGGTACATCCTTTAAAAGGTGGTGGCATGTGATAAAGAGGTGAATGGAGTAGGGAATGAGAAGGGAATGAGAAGGGGCTGTCCTGGGCCACATGCTGGGGTAGAAGGGTAGCTAGTAGAAGGGAAACACACACTTGGATATATAATGTATAAGAGGGAGCAATCGTGTTTCACGAGGTGTACCGGCCTTGATTTTTCCACCCTTCTTTATATGCCTTTTGCCTTTTTATGATTTTTCTTTAGTTAACTGCTCGGGGCTCAAGGGGTAAGAGCATGATGTGAGATATGGAAGTGGATACCCCCTATTAAAGTAGGTTAGTTCATTGCCCCACCAGGGGTTGGGACAATCATGGGTTCCTATATGATGAAGGAGGCTCATAGAACTTGTAGGAACCAGGGTGATGGCCGTGATGATGGGGTAGAGCTCATTTATTGGCTTTTCCTACATGCTAAATGTGTTTGTCTCGACTATCTTTTGCATTTTGTGGTACATTTTCCTATTGAATGTGGCCAAGTATGCTTTTACTTTCTTTTTAGCTGCACAACCTCTGGGGCATCATTCCAGACCTGACCCAAGGTGTGGGCAAGGGGAAGGGGAGAGCTAGCCCTGTGGACCCAGGTGGGAAAAATGATGACTGGGGGTTATAATGAGTAGAAAGGGGGCAGTATTGTGGATGAGGGAGTGGGACCACACAACCAAAATCAGGGTTTCCCATGAAATACAATCCCTAAAGCAAAATGGTTAGTAAAAGAGATCGGAAGGGACTAGAATCCAAGGTTACTATACAAATGAGGTCTAGGGGACAAGTGCATAGACCTAGCCCATTATTTCCGCTAAATCCTCAAACTACAATACTCTATTACCAAATGACAAGGGATACCTTTAGGTTTGGCAGACCCACCTTCAAACATACGATCATGACAGATGGGTGAGGGACCACATGACTGGCTCAGGTGGCGGAGAAAATGGCACAACAAGCTAGTTGGTGGTTGCAAGGGGTTGTTGGCTGCCGACTAAGGACCATCTTGGAGAAATTTTTTCTCCTAGGTATATCATCCACAAAATGGTGGGTAACAGGCCAAAAATAGCAACAACAGACAAAATAGGCCGGTGGAATGAATTGCTCTTGATAATGTTGAAGGAGTGTCACTCCATAGCAAACACCTGCCCACCCACTTTTTAGCGTCTCCTTTTTTAAGGACAGACCTGATAGAAGGTTGTGCACAAGGGATGGTTCTAGGAACAAAAAATGCTGAGGTAGATGAGGGGCCAGCCATTGTGGAAGGTGATGCTGAAGAACCACTCTCACTTCTCCCCTCCGCCCATCCTCTTACAACTTGACTTGTTACTGTGTCCCTGTTCTCTTTGGCTGCATCCTTATCGTGCAGTGCTTTTGTGGCAATGCAAATGATTTGTGGACTTGCTTCTGAGCAAATTTCTCTGTCAATTCCTAGGATTTGTGCAAGGTGGAATTCCAATCGGGAGATTCCCCTCATTATATTCCCACACAACTTGCAATTCAAGGTTTTTTAATTTGAACCTCCCTTGGGTTCACCACATAGGGTCCAAATTTCTCGGCATTTTTAGTCTTCAATCTAATGATTAAACCCAGGGCACAAAGAAAATTCGAAAACAATTAGAATCAGTATTCTTAGAATCAAAATACAAAAAAACTGCATAAAAATGACAATCTAAAATTTACATCAACCTATAAAGATAAAAATTTACAATCCAATAAGAATTCAAAGAAAAAAAGGGAAAATTGATAGGCATGCAAAACCTATCAAAAATTTGTAAAGACACAAAAGAAAAGAATTTGACATACTTATGAATACATCACCAGCTGTGGGAATTTGGGAAACCCTCCCCACTCCACAATAAATTGATGATGGCAAACAAAACACAATCTCTCCCTAGCAAGATGAAGGAAAACTGATGGGTAAAAGAAACCCCAAGAAAAAACTGGAGGAAACAAAAAAAATGGTGGAAATTGATGCCCATGCTTGCAAATGCGTCCATGGTTGAGGGAAATCAATCTCTACTCCAAGAAGACATGGTGATGGCAAAGGAAAATGGTGTCGTCCTCCTCCTTGGCTCAATCAAATCTGGTCTCCTCTTTATTTGCTTTCCAAACCTTTCTTCCTGTTTGCAAAATGAGTGAAAAAAAGGTCCAAAAAACAACTTATATTGCCCATCTGCAGCCTGATGATTTTCTCAGTTGTCATGCAATTTTATTGCGCTGTTTATGATAAAATCGTGATTTTTTCGGGAAGGAAAATTGATGATTTTAACCAGTGTTGCTTTTGTCTGGGGTTGAAAATCTTCACATTGCAATTTTTTTGTGATTCCCTCAACATTGGGTGTAGGCCCCATGAATTTTTTTATTTTTATTTTGTATTTTCTTGTGTTTTTTTTTGTTTTTTCATTTCTTTTGCATAATGTGCCATCACAGGGCCAAAAGGTAGTTTCCACTGAACAAACATGTCACTCAGATGGAAATGTGAGTCTTTTGTTAGGAAACGTACTTTGGCAAGGTTAAATTGTATCTGGCGCTTTTGGTCTGCCCAAAATGTTGTCTTGAGTGGGCACATACCCATGATGGAAGTTTGGTGATACTTTGCTTCAGTCTTTTAAATTTGTACGAGGACAGCTGTGGTTGCTTTTTCTAGCGTATATTTGAAAAGATGAAGTACTAAGTATATATGTGGTCTAAAGATTGAATTTGAGTTTCATTTTTTGTAGTCTCTGAGGGCAATGAATGATTTAGGACTCTCCGAAACTTTTAAAGTTCTATTGCCTGTGGAAGACAAGATATAAATAATATCAACATTTGCGAATGAGCTTCCTAATGCTGGGAACAATAAATTCAGCCATAAAGAGATTGAGAAATAAACATTGTTTGGAGGCTGACCTCCCTACTTATTTCTGTGATGTGTCTCTGGGGTCTTTCTAACTCGTGATCTATCTTATTGTTTTCCAAAGAAAATTTTGAATTCATGAGGGACAGGGCATGATAAGCTATGAAATTTGTTTCTATGACTGGAGCAACACTACTTATGAACTACCTGTTTCAACGTAGAAGAGTTTTAGATAAGGCATCATTGTGGCATAAGTAACCTCTCAACAATCATTTCACGTGGCATGTAGCTATTATTCTATTTTATTGCTTTTGTGTCTTTTGCAACATCGATGACCTCCAGTGCATTGCATAAGTTCATGATGTAGAACATGTATGTTTTAACTTTTTTTGTAAGTATAGAGCTGATGGCTTGATCTGGATGCTTGATACATGCCTTCGTTTACCGTAACTTATTTTTCAATCAAGCTCCTCGGCTGTGCATTTTACTGTCAAATCTTGCATAGATGGAAAAATCCTTATAGGCAGCATAAGTCTTCATGAATTGTTATTGGATGGGCGACTTTTTTAATTTTTTTTTTTGTTTTTGTTTTTTTGTTTTATCTATATGTTTGCATGGGAATACCCCACCCTCTGCCCCCAAAAAAGAAAAAAAATCTGTGTACCCTGCTGCGTTCCCATGTTTTGGGGACCCATAGGAAATGTTCCGGGCAGATTTCAGGGACGTTCTGGGTAGAGTTCAGGGATTTTCTAAGCAGACTTGCTGGCTGCCCCAAAATGTTCCGGGCAGATTTCAGGGACGTTCTGGGTAGAGTTCAGGGATTTTCTAAGCAGATTTCAGGGATATTCTGGCTATATATCTTCAGTTTTGACAGTCATGGACATTGATGATTGGACAATATGGTAACTTTTGCCATCCATTATTTTTGTATTGTATTAAATATAAAGCTGTTGTATAAGTTGCAGGTCCAAACGTGGGTTTTGTATCATGAGTTTCAATTTGGTTTTTGGTGATTGAAATGCTGTATTTCCAGCAATGATATTACAAGCAGCAAAGTCTTCATGTCAAGAAAACAGGAAATGCAACATTTCAAAGGGATGATCCTTGTGGTTATTGTTCTTGTCCTCCTCATTTCTCGGGTCATCTCAGCGTTTACATATTATACATGGGTTTACAGAAGTCATTCATATCCAGTGCTTCCACCATCCCAACCTCAACCATTATGAAAACAGTCAGATAGTGGTGACTTGGATTGGGTACTAATTGTTTGAATAAATTCCTGTTAAATCACGTTCTTAATCTGAAATATGAATCTATTCTCTTTACAGAACCAAAGTGCTTTATAGTAGTTACTAGTTTTCGACATAGCTTTCTGCAAAACCTGCTGAGAAGGGAATGCCTTTTATGTTTTAACATAATCATCATTAACGAGAAATATGAGGAAGGAAAAATGGTATAGAGACAGTTCTGTCTCATACACCCTTCATGGATCTTATTGCAAATTGAAATAGCTAGACATAAGTTTCCCAAAGTTAACTGCGTTTTGCTCATGTCTAGTGGCCAATAATGGAATGCCACTCAGCCCTTTCTTTAAATTTCTCAAACTTTTTGGAATTGTCAAGTGTAAGGGCTGTACAGTATAATAATAATAATATTCTAATTTTAAGGTCATGACCAAGCAGGACGCCAAATTGTTGTGTGAGACCCCCTTGTTTGTGGGAAAGGGGCCCACCTCCGTGCAGAGATCTGACTGCCGAAGTCTACAGAGGTGTACACACAGCTGAAGCCTATGGAGGTGTACACACTCTACTCCCTCTGGATTTGAATTTGTGACCTCTTAGGAGGAAACACATGTTCTCAATAAGTAGGCCCACTCAAGCTATTCTAAATATTATAGCTTATTATATTTAAAATCATGAAGCAACTACAAATGTTTAAGGTGAAATCTGAATTTTCAATATTCTTTCATATATAATATATATATAAAGAATATTGGGATCTTCATTATGTATCTGTGTGTGTCTGTAATTTCTGTCCCCAACATGCCGTCCCATGAATATTTGTGTTGCTCTCTAGCCATCCCAGGGAAGCAGCCCCCCTTCCCGAAAACCAGTGCAACATTGTTTTTTATTTAAGCATATTTGTTTGAAGCGGTTTTATTTATATGATGGCACCCTGATACTGATTCCTGTTGCTTTTGTTCAGATATTCTGGTGAACCACATATATCAAAATATGTCAAAATTGCAACCTTTCTACCTGATAAAACAGTACGGGATGTGGCAATACGCTGCAGGTGGATGTCAGTGAGTTCCTTTCTTTCCCTTTGTTACACCTTATGCATCTTGGCGGTAGCGACAAGTTCCAGTTTCCTTTTGTTATCACATTGTTTGACAAACTAAAATATTACTTGTGGTATAGCATTGAGATTAAGTGATTCTCTTCACCCCCGCCTTTTACACTGTTATGATGCTTTCAATTATCTTTGTTTCAAGTCTGCATCATACTACTTTTTTGCATGCTTGTGTTGTGACATTAAAAGAATGGAAATCAACTTGATGAGGGAAAATCACTGTGGCAGCAGGGTTTACTTACCAGTTGCTGGTAAATGTTTGCTGCAATAGGTTTTTACTTTCACATGTGATCAACTTACTTCAGAAATTTTGAAAATCTGTGCTCAAGACAAATTCAGAAATTTCACCTTATTTACTTGAGGTTTTTTGGGATTATTCCTGTGAACCTTCAGCTTTGCAGCTGAATCTGAAATATGAATTACACCAGCATATATTCCATTTCTGTCCAACAAAATACATAAGGCAGCCCAAGAAAATAAACACTGAAACAATGAACTTCAAAGGAGCTAGATTTCCTACCCTAAGGGCACAATCCCCAATGTATAACAGATCCATGGTTTTGTTACAGTGACAAATCTGCCCTCTTAGTTTCTGTTTATGTCAAATCACTCAAAATCTGGTCACGGATATGTTAAATTAATGTACCTAACCAGCACTAAAAACTTCCCATTACCATGAGAATGTAAGCCGAAAAGCAGATTGTTAATTTTGGTATGTTCTATGCTTAAGAACAATTTACTTCAAATTTTCTTATTAGCCCAATATCAATTTCCAGAATAGCAATCACATGCTGATAAAACATAAATATAACAGTAGAAGACAAGCCAAGACAAGAGGACACAAGATGTGGCACCAGCCAGGGACAAACCCCAATCTGGGGGAACCCTTGATCAATTCTTCTTATATTCTTCAATAATTCAGCAGAGAGAGAGAGATAGTACAATTATACAAAT
Source organism: Pinus taeda (assembly GCA_000404065.3). Taxonomy (NCBI): domain Eukaryota; kingdom Viridiplantae; phylum Streptophyta; class Pinopsida; order Pinales; family Pinaceae; genus Pinus; species Pinus taeda. Next base: position 371,462 of record APFE030196549.1, read on the forward strand.
CTGTAATTTTGTGACAGCAGCAGCAAAACCCTAACCAGCAAAGTCAAGGCTGGTCAAACAGGTCAGATTTGACCTCTAGTCAACTTCAGTCAACTCGGCCTCCAACAGCAAGAATAGGCAGCCCAAAACAGTTTGAAATCTCCAGTCAAACTGCAGTTAACGCTGGGACAGATCCGCGGACAACCTTTGAGAGTCAATGCTGGTCAAAACAGGTCAAGGAAGCTGCCCAGAAATGTGGCCTGCCTAGGAGAGGCTGCCGAACCCAATCCGCAGTCAAAGAAGACTCCACGCTGGTCAACGCTGCCCTAACCAGAATGTGCGTCCTCCTTTCAGTCACACGTGTGAGATAGAGATGCTTCTAATGCGTAGGAGAGAGAGAGAGAGAAGAATGTGAGATGAGATGAGTGGAATAATGCCACAAGGTCTCCTTTTATATGAAACGTTGAGGGTAAGTTGGGGGTGAAAATCACTGTTTTGCTTGCTGAACGACCTTGACAAATTGTCAACAATACAAATAAATTCACATCTCCATGAATACATGTTGGGATCGGATGATCGTTAGATCAATCCTACACCTCTTGGAGAGAGGAATCCAAGAAAAATATCAGCTGCCATAAACAAGGTGACCCACATGGAGTTTGGCCCTAGTTGCCAATTTTAACACTCCCTCTCAAGTAGGGAGAACTCCATTTGTTAATCCATTTGTCTATCGGTACTATCTCTGCCATCAATGCATTGCTCTGCTCTGCTGAACTATGAAGAAGAAGAAGTGATTGAGAATGTATCATACCATTCTTTACTGACCCGAAGTCAGTCCCAGATAGAGAGTGTCACATAACACTCTTACTGACCCGAACTCAGTGCCATTGAAGAGGGTGTGTTAGAATGTTGATGACCTGCTCATTAGTCCCAATACGATGGAGCCTTATTGCTTCTCGTTGTACCATATCCCAGATAAAGTGGTACTTGATATCGATGTGCTAGATTGTTTGATAAACAAATCCCACTCTGGTTGTCACAGAGAATTATGGTAGTATACAACGTATGTCCAAACAACTCACTAAAGAGCTTCTACAACCAGACAACTTCACGGGAGGCCATACTCGTAGCGATGTATTCGGCCTCAGCGGTGCTCAAAGCCATCAAATTCTGCTTCCTGCTCATCTAGGATATCGAAGCAGAACCCAAAGAGAAACAACATCCGGAAGTGCTCTTACGATCCACCACACTGTCTGCCTAATCAGCATCAGAATAACCATGCAGCGTCACATCTCCGACAATGTATCTTGGTCCATGAGTGGTTGTGCCCGGAAGATATCTTAGAAGATTCTTGGCACCAATCCAATGTAAGTGATGAGGCTCAACCATATATTGGCTCAACGTGTTGACTGCAAAACATATATCCAGATAGGAGTTCACTAAGAACCAGTGTTGATAATATCGCCGAGATATCGGTGATATTCGGAAATATCGCGATATTTTCGGTGAGCCGAAATATCGCCGACAAAATATCGCGATATTTTCGGCTTTTGAAAATATCGCGCGATTTCCGAAATATCGCCGATATTTCGGAAAATATCGCCCAGTGACTGTAAATTTTTTTTGCATGGCCTATAAAAATTTGATTTTGGTTTTTTTCATATCATTTTCATTTCTGATTGCTGGAGAAGGAAGGGGAGAGCTATGTGGTTGCTGACAAGGAGGGTTTGAACATTCTAGGCCCTAGTATTGATATGCTATTCATGGTAATGTTAAATTCTTTAAGTAAAAGTGACATTCTCCTTAATCTTCATTTTCATCCTTTTACTTAAATTTTTAACATTACCATGAAATGACTCAGGATGTTTGAGAGTGGTTCCGGCCTCATTGGATTTCATATGGAGAAAGTAGAATTTAAGATTTCATTCAAAATGCAGCAGACTTATCAGTTTTTTAGGATTTCAGGATTGGGAGATTGTAATGTTTCCAGGTGACACCACTTGCCCGGGCTACCCCTGCCACCAGTAAAGGACGTGGTCTACCTCCTATAGCTCCTACTTCTAGTTCTTCAGCTTCTAGAGCATAGCAAACTCCACTGCCAACTCCACCATCACCAGCGTCTACATCTAGAGGGAAAGGGAAAGCTGTGGCATTTTCTCGCAAGAGGGGCAGAGGAAATCAATAGGATTAGACTTTAGTTATTTTCTTATGTGCTTGTAAGTTGTACATGATCAATGAACATTCAAATATTCAAGAATCAAGACCAAGCATATCACATTCTAATTTCTAAATGGTAAATTTTGATTCTATTTATTTTTTTAAAGTGAACTATGAACTTTGAGAAGCAACCTGCAATTTAATATGGATAAAAAACTATATTTCGGTATATATATATATATATATATAAAATGTGTCCCCCGTGTCTCGTTTCCAGGTCGTTGCATTTCGTATTGAATACTCGTATTTACGTGTCCTCCGTGTCTCGTGTCCTCGTGTCATGTGACTTAGCTTAGACAATATTGATGTATTGTCTCTTGGAGGGTGGAGTCTGAGGAGCCCCTCTTGGAGGAGTCACCTTCATGGTTAGAGCCAGTGGCAGATGATCCATTAGAGCAGGGGTAGCAAGAAGAGGACTCGGAGTCAGAGGAGCCGCAGCACTCAGTGGAGGAGGAGGACACTGCGGGAGCATCAACATCAACACCATCTGCTATAGATATACGAGAGCATAGCCCCATACCTAGCACTCATTATTTGACATTAGGTGCAGAGGCAGGGTCAGGGCCTCCTACTACTAGGGGCAGGCCTGGCAAATAGCCCATCATGTTTTCCCGTAAAAGGGGGAGAGGGCAGTGATTTCAGATAAATAGCTGCTAGTTTTTTTTGTTATGCTACATATAACTCATGATGATGAGATGCTTTTATATATGTGATGTTATTTGTATTGGTTCTCCACATTTCAGTCCTTGAATGGACAATTATCAGGGATCAGCAGGATTTGGTATCGCCTTTGATGTATCATTTCTATTTGACATCATATATATCAGTGTTTTCTTCATATTTATGTGCCATTGTGTTTATTTCATGTTGTTATTGCTTTATATGTTTAAAAATCTTTAAAAAATGAATATATTATGCATTTTCTATGCTTGTCGATATTTGCCGATATTTTGCCAATATTTTCGCCAATATTGCCGATAAGATATTTTCTGGACCCTCGCCGATATTTTCCCGATACCGATATTATCAACACTGCTAAGAACATCAGTGCTCCTATGAATTGATGATACTCAGAAGCATTTCCCCATACATGTCCGACAACACAACCACATAACTTCTTGAAGTTAAGCTCCATTGGGGTAGTCACGGGCTTGCAGTCCACCATCCCAAATCTTTCCAATATCTTCACCACGTATTTTCCTTGAGATAGGAAAATTTCTCTTGGCTTTTGTCTGACCTCCAACCCTAAGAAGTAGTGTATCAGTCCTGGGTCCTTCATCTTAAATTCAGAAGCCAACTCCCTCTTACATTCGTGAATGAGAAGGTCTACACCAGTCAGAAGGTCTACATCTTGGCTTCTCCTGCAGTAGATGATACTACCCTTCGCATGTATGATAGATATTAGCCTTAAAAACAAACCCAAAACAACATGACTTCTAGTTCTTTCTTCTTTGCTTGGAGAGAGCCCTTCTTATGTGATTCTCACACTTCTTTTCTTGCTTTAGATGTTTGACCAAAATCTATTCTTGAGTGAGGCCGAGTTGCCCTATATATAGTGATCTGTCCATCAAAATGAGCCGACTTTTGCTTGTGACAAGGTTGACATGCCTTTCTAGAATCATCTTTAGGCCGACTTCAAGGTGAGCTTGTGACATGGTCTTGGAGGGTTATTGACACAATCAAAATTACTTCTTCCAACATCTAACATGTCTTCAATACATGACATTGACTTCCTAGACTTTAGGTCCTAGGACTTGATTACCAACCCTAAAGGCTCACAATGAGAGCCTTAACTATAAAATAAAATTCCTTGAGCATGAAACCCATGACTCAAATATTACAAAAATAATTTTATTTTCTTCTTTACATCAATTACATAAATTCATAATTACATGTGTTATTATGAAGACGGAACCTAGTTACATTTTTTAACACGGAGAAGCTCAAAAGCGGAGGATGAAATTCGCTGTTTAGAGGGAGCAACAAGATGAATTTTTGGGGGCTGCGTAGACCCTAAGCCAGGCAGTGCGAATTGTTGGGATGTTCGATTTTTCAGTTTAGGTTGGCAAAAAAAATTCGGCTTGCTAGTTCAAGTGATTCTAGTAGGTAGAGGGGCAACTTTAGTTCAAATTTTTGCTGAGAAGATTCCTTGTTTGGGCGCAGGAGGGTTTTGTAGTAGTTTATAGCAACAAGATTTGTTGAATTTCCATGGCCTTGGTGTCTAGGATAGAATCGTAAATCTTTGATGCTACCAAACCAAGAATCTCAACAAAGCTACTTTGCATAGCGGAACAATATAATGCAGTAAACCAATCACGCGCAAAACAATAACAATACCCAACTTCATTATATTATCAACATAAAATATAATACAACAATCTAGGGCTCTCATACAATGGATAGTCCATCAAATATCCACAAGTACAAGAATACATGATACAATGACAATCTTGCTTCTCTAGTGCACAATCACAACCTCTATGTCGTACATCGTCTTGCTGGTCCTTCGCTTCTGATCTGCTCTCTAGCTGCCCCTTAGTCCATCAAAGAACAACACATGTACACTCCAGGAGGGTTGCCACCCCATCACTGCTGCAAGTCACTTCTACTACAATGAACACGGGCTGAACCAATTTGCTCCTTTACGCTGGCCAATACCTGAGCATCAATCTGCCTTCTTAGTAGCTCAAATCTTCACCCAGCACACAATGATCAAGATCCTTCTCGTCTACCTGTTCAAGGGTTACTTTGGACATCTACATGCTGCCCTTCATCAGTCCAAAGATACCCAATACTTCACTGTAGAATCTGCTCCTAGGAAAGGGCTTCTAACCATCCTAGTTAGCCGTCTTCCACTTGGCTTCCATAGCCTGCAAATTGTCCACACTTGGACACCATCCAACTAGCAACCACCTCAACACAAACACATCACTAAAATAAATACCTCATGTCATCAAGGGATGGTGCATACTGTTGTCGGTGTGGTCCACTTGATTAGTGCTATTGACAAGTTGCAACAACACTCATTTTCTTTACCCAAACCTCTTCTACAGCTGCGGCCTCCTCCTTCCAACTTCTGTTCACAACGTTGAAGAATCTAGGGCATCTAGGTTAGGATGAGATTCTTCTGACGATGATAACTATTTGTGAGGTACTTTTTACTTTTTCTTATTACCACAATCTTCCCTTATTATTATTAGTGTGAGTTCTCTAACTTCATTAAACAGTTACCAAAACAAAAGAGACAAGAACATAAGATATTGGTTCTCAGTCAAGGCAAAACCTCTCTCTCCTAGAGAGGAAAACCCTTATGCAAATTCTCTTTTTGAAGCTTCAATTGACAAATGCCAAACCCTTGACCCTTGACAAAAAAATAAATCCTCCAAGCACAAGTCAAGCCTTTCCTGTTGATTCGAGATCAATCCCTTCTGTTGCACCTTGACCTTCTTCTTCGTCCTCCTTCAACTGATGGCTTTACTGCTGAAACCCTAGTTATGCACATTGCATACCCTAGGAGTGGTATTCTTCCTTGCCTTCTTCGCTTGAGGTGGAGTCTTCTTTAATCAAGGAGAAGCCCTTATTTCTGACTTATACGAGCTCTTTTCCTTACTGCAGTCACAGATCTGAGATAGCAGCGGTATGGTCCTTTTTTTCACATGTGTGAGGTGATACCTTCAAGAATTGATGCTTTACTTGCTCTCTTTTCTTCGCGTCTCTTCCTTCGCTTGAGTAGGAGGCCTAATTAGCACTCTTTTACCAATCCAACCAAGCTTCTTCTTATGACTATAATAGCAACTCTTATATGGCAGCAGAATGAACCATTCCTCTTTGCACGTGTGGCAGAAATCTGTCTCAATATCAATCCTCCAACTTCAGCTAGGATGCTTCTCTTTCTTGCTGAAATAAAGACCCTTTCTCTTCCTTTCTCGCACTTCTTCAAGCCCTCTTCTTCGCTAATTTCAGAGATCAATTATGTTTCTTTGGTGAGGTCAAATAGCCCTATGTATAGGAGTCTGTCCCTCTTATTTGGGCTGACTTGATCAAGTGAGGCCGACTGTCCTTGAGACACCAAATTACTTCTTTTGTTGAGGCCGAGATAAGGAGGAGGCTTTTGACTTTGCTTGGAGGTCATTCTTTGACTCTAATACATAGATTTACATAGTTTAACATGGCCACATGGGTCTTTAACAATTACATTAACTCTTTGACTTTCCTAGAAGCACTTAAACATGTGCTTGACCTATCAAATGGGCAAGAAACCCATTATTGATAATGACAAAAATAATAATTATTTTCTTTTATAAGTACAAAGATCAAAATTACACTTATGAAGACCGCACCTAGTTACACTTTCTTCAACACACAATTCCCTGCTGATCTGGGCTAATTCGAGCCCCAAACATGCCCTGCACATACTATGTTTCAAGGAGAAAAGGCTAGCATACTTCCTCTTAGCCTTTCGACCCTTTGATTAGGGAAATCTAGGCCTACGTCCTACGAGAATTAACCTCCTAGGGTTGTAGCCTTCGTATAGAAGAGAGAATCCACTTAATTCATGCCAAAAGCACCATCAAAAGCACCCTTAACAGCAACGACAGTCTCCTGTAGCTCCTCGGCCCTGTAAGAGACACATAAATCACACAAAACAATCCCAAACTAATCCGTCTAGCCTCCTTCTTGAGCCCCACTGCCCTAGATGTGTTTTCTATGAGAAAGATGCACATTTGGATGAGTAAAATAACTCTCCATCACCTCCTATTTGTACATTAAAGGCGGGCTCCACAAATTCTCTAAGAGATTTCTTTTGGCATTAACCTCAAGCCTACATGACTTGCATGTCCAAAAACCCATCATTTTCAAACGATCATAACTCATCGTAGACAACTCAAAATTCAAAGATTTTCATTGCCTTGAATTCTCCTCAATGTCCTCTATCATCTTCATCCATCATATGTCCAAAATGCTCCATGGTTTTGGCACAAACATCAATGGGTGCAAAATCCTAACCTTGGGTTCCGTGCCCACAAGTGACTTTTGTGGTGCTCCAACCTTAAAACCCCGAACTCTAGGGCTTGGAGTACCTTCCAAGCTATCAAAAATCAACACTCCATCTTAGCGAGGAGGTACTTCTAAGACTAGGAAGTAGCTCATCATCATCATCACTACTTGCAACACTCGCCCAACTCTTGGCGCTCACAACTGCAGCAATCTCTGTAGCGTGAACCAGTGATGATAATATCGACGATATGTCGCTGAATATCAGAAATATTGCAATATTTTCGGCGAGTTGAAATATCACTGAGAAAATATCGCGATATTTTGGCTCCCGAAAATATTGTGATATTTTTGAGATATTGCCGATATCTCGGCAAAATATCATGCGACGATATAACATATTGCCTGGTAGGCTGAGCCGCGGCTAGAAAAGGGAATTTGCCTTTTTTTTGCTCATTTCAGTTTTTGAGTGTTGGAGAAGGAAGGGGAAGAGCTTTGTGGTGGTTGTCAAGAAGGGATTGAGGATCAAACAACCATTATCACCACCAACTAAGAATTTGTTGTGGATCAAAGATTGAAGAACGGTGAGACAAACTTCATTTCTTCAATTAAGAGGTATGTTCTTAAAAACCCCTATGTTAATGATTTTTTCATAGATTTAGGGTCATGCTTGCTTGCCTCTGTGCCTACCAACATTTTTCTTCTTTGTTTTTTTTCCATTTGCTATGATTTTCGTGCCCATGAACCAACGCAAGGGTTTTCTCCATATTTGGACAACAAGCTTCATTTTTTTTTTCAACTTTCTTATGCACCCTCTTATTGCCATTTTTCATTCACATTGCAAATAATGTAGTATTATTTTTTTAAATGAGGTGGTTATTACTTATTATTTTTTGTGTTGGGGGGTTTAATGCCAATTTTTTGTTTTTTTGGTTCCCTAGGTTTGAATTAGTTCACTACAAATATGCCAAAAGCCTTGGACCCATTTTGGGAGTATGGAGAGCTTGATGGTGGGACAAATCAAGCATATCTATCATGCAAATTGTGTGGGACCAAGATGTCAGGAGGGGTTATGCGGTTGAAATACCATCTGGCTAGACTCTTTGCACATGATGTAATGCCTTGTACAGTTTCTTTTGGGGAGGTTATACAAAAATCTCTTAAATTAATTGCTGAAAAAGACAGAAAGATAGCTGCTAGGGATAGGGCACTGGTCTCAGATAGATAGCTACTAGTTTTATTGGTTTTGCTACATATAAGTTTATAACTCATGATGATGAGATACTTTTATATATGTGATGTTATTTTGTATTGGTTCTCGACATTTGAGTCCTTGATTAGACAATTATCAGGGATTAGCAGGATTTGGTATCGCCTTTGATATATCATCATATATATTAGTTCTTTCTTCATATTTACGTGCCAATGTGTTTTTTTCATGTTGTTATTGCTTTATATGCTTAAAAATCTGAAAAAAAAATTGAATATGTTATGCATTTTTTTATGTTTGCCGATATTTGTCAATATTTTGCCGATAAGATGTTTTCTGGACCCTCCCCCAAATTTTACTGATACTGATATTATCAACATTGGCGTGAACTATGCCTCTCAGAAGTGTCACTGTTATTGGAAGCTTCCTGTTGCTTCTTCTTTTCTTGAATCATTTTCCAACCCCTCGATAATTCCTTCTTGGCAGTTCTAGAAGCACCCTTACTCCCCACTGACCACACGCTCTTCTTGGGCTCCAAAGTCTCCCTCTGAACCTGCAAACTCCCTCTAGAACTCGACTCCCTCTGAGCCTCTAGAACTTGGGCCTTCTTTTCTGGAACTTGTACCTGCGCCTCTGAAGCCTGCACTTGCACTTGCTTCTCTGGAAGCTGCACCTGGTCTTCCTGCTGTTTCTTCTCATGATCCATAGGCTTGCCCGTCAGCCTGTATAGACCATGCTCTCTAACTCCAATCACAATACCTGTGGAGCTAGAGCCTTTGGACTTGAGTCTTGCCTTCCCATCCTGGAATAAGACCTCAAACCCCTTCTTCTCAATCACTGAGACATATATCATGCAATTTCTGAGTCCTGGTACAAACAGTTATCTTGGACCCACATTACTTGTATTGACTCCTTCCTAAATGGCACAACTCTCGATCCTCAGTTCTCCTTCTGACTCTTGTTGCCCAACACCATGTGCAACTTCGAGTGCCACTCAGCTAGAGTCTCGAATACCTCCCGTGACCCTGTCATATGTTTCGACGCACCACTGTCCACGTACCATGCATCCTCATCGATGGTACTTCGCGAGAAATGAGAGATCATAGCAAAGTCCTCCTCCTCCAATCTCCTGGTGACAACATGTATCTCAACAGAGGTGGCAACGCCAGTGACCTGCTTCCCTTTATTCTTCTCATCATCTCCCGTCTTCTTCTTCATCGGACGTCTTGACGAAAAATAACCCATCTCGCCACAGTTGAAAAACTTAATCTTACTCGAGTCCTACTTACTCTTCATTTGTGTTGCAAGTGCCACATCATCATCTAAAGCCCACTTCTTTGGTTGAAGATCCTCGTCTCGCAACTCTTTTTGAATGAAGTCATCACACAACCTATTCCAGTCTAGCAACTTCTCTTTGGCAACGATCCCCTTGATGAAGGGCTTTGATTCCTCGGTGAACACTTTCAAAGCAATCCTCACCATATCAGAATATGAAATAGTCACACTGACGGTAGCAAGCTCATCTTTGACCTGAGACAACCTCATCAGATACGAAGTGACTCCTTCACCCTGCAACATCTTGGTGGACTTCAACTTATCCTCAATATGAGTACTCGGTTCTTGTTGTTACCCTAGAACAAATTCTGAAGAGCCATCCACATATCATGTGTTGTGTTCTTCCGAGACAAATGAGGTATTAAGGGACCCTTCACACCATCAAGGATGATCAATCTCGCCTTCGTATCCAATTCCTCGTACACTTCCAGCTCCTTAGGGTCAATTGGCTTCTTGATGTCTTTCTCGGCGAACTCCTAGATCCTGCTGACCTGCAATACCAACTTGATCCTTTCCTTCCAAGGACTATAGTTGGACAACCCTTCCAACCTGTCCTTATACCAGAGACCAACCTGCAACTTCAACATTGTAGTGAGCCCTACAATGTGGCCAACTCCCTCTTAAGCTGTACTTCGCTGTGCACTCTTTGATTCACTATCTTACAAAGTAGCTCAGACACACTCTGATACCATGTTGAATTTCCACGACCCTAGTGTCTAGGATAGAATCTTAAATCTCTGACGCTACCAAACCAAGAATCCCAACAAAGCTATTTTGCACAACGGAACAATATAATGCAATAAACCAGTAACGTGCAGAATAATAACAACAATATATGTAACCCAACTTCATTATATTATCCCGTGTTGCAAAAGTCGCGATAATATCGAAAAATCACGATTTTTCGAGTTTGGCGATGTTAGTGCCCGATTTTTATGTTTTATGTTTTATTTATTTATTTTTATTTGCGAAAAAATCACGATAACTTGAAATAATCGAGATTTTTACGAAAAAATCATGATTTTTTGGCAAAAAATCTTGATTAATTTTTTTTTTTTTTTTTGCCGATTTTTTGATGAGGAGGAGGTGACACAACCTACCTAGGCTACCCCTGTCACCAGCAGAGGATGTGGTCTACCTCCTGTAGCTCCTAGTTCTTCAGCTTCTAGAGCACAACAGAGTCCACTGTCAACTCCACCGACATCTACATCTAGAGGAAAAGCTATTGCATTTTCTCGCAAGAGGGGCAGAGGAAATCAATGGTATTAGTTATTTGGTTCATTTCATTGTATATGACATTATGACTCATGATATGAGATACATTATTATATTTTTTGTTGATATTTTGAGGCTGAGTTGGGACTCAGGAGTCAGCACTGACTATTCAGGACATGATTCACTGTTATGTGTGATGTAGCACTAGAAATGATATTACACATCTTATATATTAGTTCTCCTATCATATTTATGTGTCAATGTATTTATTTTATGTTGTAGATGCTTTAGATATTAAAAAACTTGAAAAAAAAATGAATATTTTTGTATTTTACGATTTTATTTTATTTTATTTTATTTATTTATTTATTTTTGTTGTTGTTGTTGTTGTTGTTGTTGTTGTTGTTGTTGTTTTTTTGTTTCTTCCTTCTCCGATTTTTTCCCTCGCTGATATTATCCCGATAACGATTACTACAACATTGATATTATCAACATATAATACTACAGTTTAGGGCTCCCTTACATGGGATAATGGCCCCCATATCCACAAAGACAAGAATACAAGATACAATGACAATCTCACTGCTTTAGTGCATAATCACAACATCTATGTCATATCTCGTCCCACCGGTCCTTTGCTTCCGATTTGCTCTCTAGCTGCCCCTTAGTCCATCAAGAAACAACACATAGAGACTCAAGAGGGATGCCACCTATCAACGCTACAATTCACTTCTACTACAATGAATACGGGCTTATCCAATCTGATCCTTTAGGCTGGCCAATACCTGAGCATCAATCTGCTTTCTTAGTAGCTTCCTTCATCCATCAAAGAGCTACACATAAGCTCAAATCTTCACCCAACACACAACTGTAAAAGTCCTTCTTGTCCACCTGTTCAAGGGTTACTTTGGACATCTATGCGCAGGCCTCCATCAGTCCAAAGACACCCAATACTTCACTACAAAATCTGCTCCTAGGAAAGGGCTTCTAACCACCCTAGTTAGCTCTCTTCCACTTGGCTTCTACAGGCTGCAAATTGTCCACACTTGGACACCATCCAACTAGCAACCAACTCAACACAAACACATCACTAACATACATGCCTCATGTCATCAAGGGCTGGTGCATATTGTTATTGGTTTGGTCCACCTCATTAGGGCTGTTGACAAGCTACAACAACACTCCTTTTCTCTACCCAAACCTATTCTACAACTGCAGCCTCATACTTCCAGTTCCAACTTTTGTCCACAATTCCCTGCTGATATGGGCTAATGGGCTAATATAAAAGAGAGAATCAACTTGATTCATGCCAAAAACACCATCAAAACCACCCTTAACAACAACGACAGTGTCCTGTTGCTCCTCGACCCTGTAAGAGACACATAAATCACACAAAACAATCCCAAACCAATTCGTCTAGCCTCCTTGAGCTCGACCAACCTTGATGTGTTTTCTATGAGAAAGATGCACATTTGGATGAGTAAAATGACTCTCCATCACCGCCTATTTATACACTAGAGGGCTCCACAAATTCTCTAAGAGACATGTCTTTTGGCACATATTTACCTCAAACCTACATGAGTAGCATGTCCAAAAACCCACCATTTTCTTCAAAATACATAACTCATCATAGACAACTCGGAATTCGACGATTTTTCGTTGCGTTGGATTCTCCTCAACATCCTCTATCATTTTCTTCCATCATATGTCCAAAATGCTTCATTGTTTTGGCCTAAAGATCAATGGGTGCAAAACCCCAACCTTGGGTTCTAAGCCCACAAGTGACTTTTGTGGTGTTCCAACCTCCAAACCTCGAACCCTAGGGCTTGGAGTTCCTCCCAAGCTATAAAAAATTAACAGTATCATTGTCGGGTGGAAGAGAAAGTGCGCACACGAAGATAATTTCTTTCAGAGGGTTTCTAGTTTAGAAATCCGATTTTCCAGTTGCAGTTGGCAGTAGTTGCAAGTAGAGTTTCTCACACATAAAGGAGTGCGAGTAGCAGATTCACCAACCAAGCAAAGGGAAGAGGGAGATTTTCTTTCCAAATTCAGAGATGGCCACAATTGGGCTTAGAGATCATGATAGGTTGGAGGGAGCCTCCAACTATGTCATCTGGAAGGCTAGGATGTCCTTCCTACTAGATGAATTTGGCCTGAAAGCCTATGCAGATAATGTGGTGGTAGTACCGCAAGATGTAGATCAACTGAAGTAGTATAGGAAAGAGACGGCGAAGACAAACTGGATGATCTTGGATGGAGTCTGAGACCATATAGTCTCACATATAGCAGACAAAGGAACGACCAAGGAGATGTGGGATGCTCTTGCTCAGCTATATCAGAATCCTTTTGTGTAGCAGAAGATGTTCCTGCAGGAGAAGCTGAGAAACATCAGGATGCAGAATGGTGAAGGCATAGATCCCTTCCTCACTAGAATTTAGGAGATTCGGGATCAACTAGTAGCCATTGGGGAAGCACCTCAACCTACAAAGCTTGTGCGTTTGGCACTGAACAATGTCTCAGAGGAGTGGCAAGTCTTTGTCCAAAGTATCTTGGCTCGAGACACATTACCAAGAGAGAGAGAGCCTCAGGGCTTTCAAGCGCATGGGAGAGAGGCTCATGTATGCAAGTTTAAGAAAGCCCTTTATGAGTTGAAGAAGGCTTCGCGTGCATGGTATGCCAGGATCGATATATATCTTCTGGGTTTGGGCTTCACTAAGAGTGAGACAGACTCCAGCTTGTACTATGTACTTGTTGAGGGTGAGGCACTCATCTTGATACTTTACGTTGATGATCTTTTCTTGATGGGATCATAGAAGCTCAAAGGGATGTGGAAGGAGGATCTTGCTTCGGTGTTTGAAATGAAAGACATCAGCTTGATGTACTACTACTTGGAATTGGAGGTGTGGCAACAACTAAGAGAGATTTTCCTAGGGTAGGGCAAGTATGTAGTTGAGATCTTGAGGAGGTTCAAGATGGAGGATTATAGGCCTTTCTCTACACTGATGATCGCTAACTTCAAAAAGTTGAGTGCTTCGGAGGGCAAGTTGGTGGATCCCACACTGTATCGACAACTTTTAGGTTCTTTGATGTATTTGGTCAACATCGGGCCAAATATCTATTTTGCTGTGAACACACTCAGCGAATTCATGGTGGAGCAAAGAGAGGTTCATTAGGTGGCAACAAAGCATATGTTGAGATACCTGTGAGGTACAATGGACTTTTGACTCAGATATGTTGGAGTTGGTGGAGTGGTGTTACTGGGGTGCACAAACTTTATCTGGTCAGGGAGTGTGTTGGACAAAAATTCAACATCTAGATGTTGTTTTAGTGTGGGATCAACCATATCTCGTGGTACAACAAAAAGCAACAATTAGTGGCAGTTAGTTTAATAGAGGAAGAGACATGGCGGTAAGTATGGAGAGTTGTGAGGTAGTATGGCTTAACAAGATGGTTGCAGTGTTATTTGGTCTCAAGACGGGGCCAACAATGATTCAATGTGACAATCATATTTGCATTAAGCTCTCTGAGAATCTTGTGTTACATAATCGGTTTAGGCATGTTGAGATCATATTTCACTTCATCAGAGATAGTCCAAAGAGGTGCTATGGGATTGCAACACATTTCCATGGAGGAGCAGGTGGCAAATATTCTCACTAAGCCTATAGTGAAAGGGAAGTTTGTGAAGTGCAAAGACAAACTGGGGGTAGTGGAGAATGCTGAAGCAAACAAAGATCCTTCTTCATATTAATTACTTCAGAAGACTTGGAATATAAAAATATCCATGAGGATACAAATTTTATATATTAAATGTATGAATAAGATGATGATACAATGACAGTGAGAGGCTTGCTATATACCAAGCAGGTGTCTCTTCATGGAGAGTCCTATCTCATTTAGACATGACTCTTCAACCTAGTTACTAATTAACTAATCATTATTTATGATTATTATCATTTACATTATTTTACATTATTTCCTATATATTTATTCATACCAAATGCCTTTCTTGTTAGGAGTGTTGAAGCTTGTGGTAGCTTTGGAAGGTCTTCTACATGAGCTTGGTGTCTTAGCATGTAGGAGATGATTTATTGCCTCTTTAGGTTCTTGCTTGGTAATTTGTGCCTTCTTTCCCAAGTCTAATTTAGGAAAAGTACAATAATTAAAGTTTGTTAATTATTGTGGACTATTAAGTCTAATTCTAAGGAAAAATGATGAAATTATTTAAGTGACTTAGAAATGATTTTAGCCATTGATCTCCTAGATGTTCAAGAAGTGAGATTAGGGTTAGGGATTTGGGCTTGATGAAGATTATAAATGAAAGCCTAAGGGAGAGGTGAAGAAACAACAAAAAGAGATAGGCAACTATTGCATTTTTGGGAAATCGATTTTCTCAAAGAGGGAGAACGATTTCTCCAGAGCGAGAGGCTCATTTAGATTGAGAAGAAAGAGGAATATTACAAGTTGATTTGGGAGAATTTGAGGAGGCCAAATTGTTAGAGATTGTAGCGCTGAATTGCTAAAGCGAGAAGGAGGTCGAATTGTTAGAGGTCGATTTGCCAAGGCCGAATTTCCTAAGGCTTAGACGCTGTTCGAGGGGAAGGCACAACGTATGCTAGTGAGAGGTGGGCCAAAATTCTCTAAGCCAAATTTCTTTAGAGGGTAATTTCTAGTGGGCTGAAATTCCTAGCGCTGAATTTTTCCAGTGGGGTTGAGTTACAAGTTTTAGTCAATGCATATTTCCTTGTAATTTCTCTGTGGTCGAAACCGTGATTTCCTGAGATTATTAATGAAGGATAATTGTTGAGGGTATGTCTCTATTGTAATGTGTGATTGATGTTGATTTCTGGTAGCATCAGATGTGCTCTAAGTCTCAAATTTTGCAAGGAGCCTTAGCCACATGCATTCTCCAATACCCAGAAATCGTTTTGGGAAATTCCACCCAGAGATAGTTATATTAAAATAATTAATTATTTTTAATGGGATCGTAAGTCTAAACTTAGGAAGTTAAAATAATTAATGGATATTAATTTAAATTGTGGGTGTAACTTCTAGAAGAAGGTGGAGATCAAGTCACGATGATCTTAGCCATTGATCATAATCTAATCTGGGCCGTTGATGGATCAGCAAGAGGATTATAAGAGAAGGCTTGATGGGCACTTGGAAAACACACAGAGAGTTCAGAATATCGAATTTCTGAAGCAGAGCAGCTGCTGGTGAGAAATTCGAAGTGAGCTTTTACCAATGTTCCACCAAGACTCCGGGACGGGGAGACGCGGGTGCAAGGAGACGCACAAGGGGGGTGTGTGGGAGTACCCTCAAATTTTAGGGAAATTTAGGGGGGACGGGTGGACGTCGGGGTATATTATATATATATTTTTTTCCTTTTATTATAATATAATATATATATATATATATATATCAAATTCATATTCAATAATGAAAGCATAAATACAATGATACATAATTGAATTAAATAATGAAATACATTGATCCATACTCATCATCCTTACTAATACATACATGATTCATCCATAGATCACAAGATTCAATAATGAAATACTCCAATCCATATTCATTATTCATTATTCACCATTCTAGAATCTACATTGATTTAAAAATTAGATTCATCATTCATCATTATAGATTCTAAATTGATTTAAAATTAGAATTCATCATTCATCATTATAGAATCTAATTAGTACTAAGCAAAATAGACTATAATAGATACTGATATCTGAATATTGGAATAGTAAATTGATATAACTAAAACTCAAAAACAGTGGAGTGATGAGTCTAAAAGTCACTCTAAAGTACAAAGAGGGCTTGGTGCTCTTGATTAAATACTAATTCCATACCCTTGTACATGACAATGCAATGGAAACATTGCAATCCATCTAACCCTGAATTCCTGAAAAACCGTTAAGTTTGTTGGATTTTGAGTGAGATCTAAAATTCTACTTTTTCCATATGAAATCCAATGAGTTCGGAACCACTCTCAAACATCCTGAGTCATTTCATGGTAATGTTAAAAATTTAAGTAAAATGATGAAAATGAAAGATAAAGGAGAATGTCACTCTTACTTTAAGAATTTAACATTACCATGAATTGCATAGCATTAGTAGGGAAATATGGTCAAATACTAGGTTTTCCCTATCGTAAATCATTGTTTAAAAGCAAATTTAACTGGGGACGCATAGCCCATATTGAGGGGAGATGCCCAAGAGTCCCCTTTTTGGGGAGTCGTGTCCCCCACATTGGGGAAATGTCCCCCCCTGCGTCTCCCCACGTCTCCCCAAAAGGGGGATGTGGGGAAACATTTCCCTAAACGTCCCCTCGTCCGGGGTGCGAGGGGTGCGCGCACCCGACCCTGGGGGACGCGTCCCCATGGAACACTGGCTTTTACAGTGAGGGGCAGGGATAGTATCCGAAGGGAAATCTTTCCCAGTTGGAGAATACTTAGCAGAGAAGGTAGAGGGAGATCCAACAGTGGCGGCACAGAGCCAGAGGGGCTGACACAGAGCTATGTAGAGGCAGCGCAAAAGCCGAGAGGAAGTTCGAAAATTTGCTGAAGGAATCGATTTCAGAAGCTGGGAGCCGGGGTGTGAGACCGCGAGGCAGAAATTGAAGTTCTTGGGCAACAAATCGATCAGCTGGAGGAGTGATGCTGTTCCCAGAGGGTTTGACACTGGGTTGATGCAGAGGCAATGCAGAGGCAGCCAGGGGTAGTCATTCAGGGGCTGGATCAACTAGGCTTTCTAGTGTAGAGTGAGGTGATCTCACTAATTTCTTCTACCGAGTGATATTCTTTGTAATTGGACTGCCTGGAAGGCATCCAAAAGTTGTATTCAGAAATTACTATTGCTTAATAATAAAACCCTCAGAACTGCTGCACCGGTTTCCCCACATTGGGTTTTTCTGGGGACATTTGTCCAAAAACAACTGTGTCACTTGTGTTGTATTTTTTTCTTGTTCAGTTTCTTGTTTCGTCATATTATTTTAAATAATGAATGCTGCAGTTGTATTTACTTCGATATTTACCGTAGAACACAGTAAATAACTTGTATGGATTAACAAGTAGGAGAAGTAACATCAGTTTGCTGCAGTAGGGATTCCGGGTTTAGGAAATTTCACAATTGATCTCTCTGATTTTATTTCACGCATATATATTTATAATATATTAAGTATATATATATATCTATATATTATATAATTAGAATTAAAATATCAGTGATTTTATTTTTTCCACAATTCATAATTATTTGGATAATAAAATAAATTTCTAGGAATAAATAATTGTTGCAAGAAAATAAATCTGGGCTGGTATTAGGAGATTTAACACATGTTCCTATGCTCTTAGGATTAAGTGCCCTTCAAATCCCCAATGGTCATCCTCCTCGGTAGTTCTTTTTCCTAATCGAGCAACTGACTCCCTCATTGTGTGCATCCAATAAGGGTTAGTCATTATGCCACATATGATAACAACCTCCTAGGTAAGTGTACCATGCTACACTCCATCCAAGGTCAAGCATCCACTCAAACCGAGCCATCAGTATCTTCATCACGTATCATCAAGGAGCTAGGACACCTTGCACTGTCCTAGCTAGGTCAAAACACTTTTGGAATAATCCCAGAAGGTAACACTTAAAGACTATAATAGTTATATAAAACTGCAACCCTTCTACCCAGAAAAGCAGTATGGGATGGGGCACTGTGCTGTGGGTGGATGTCAGTGAGTACCCTTATTTCTCTTTCTTCCATAATTGCACATGCTGCAGGAAGCTACAAGTTACACTCAGTAGCTGAACAAAAGCATTACTTATGGCATTGCATGTGGTTTAAGTGATTTTTTTTAATAACTGGAATGGGAATATTTGGAAAATCTGTAACTTAGATCAGATTGTTTACCACTATTGCACCAGATACAATTATTGCATAAATGCCACTAACGGGCCAGTTACAACATGTCTCCGGAGACTTGAACCTACACAGCTGGGGAAACGAACTCTTCACCAAATCACTCGAACTAAGATCCTTTGACTGTTTAAGTGATATTCTTAAAACCTTCTTTTCGCACATTTATGATGCTTTGAATTTTTTTTTTTTTTTTTTTTTATAGTTTTAAGTATACATGGCAGTTATGCATCATTTTACTATTTTGCATTCTTGCATTGTGACAATAAAAGGATGGGAAATGATCATCTTGATGAAGGTTGGACACTACGGCAACAGGGTTCACTTGTTGGTGGCTGGCAAATGTTTGCCAAAACAGGTTTTTTACTTTTACATGTGATCCACTTAAGATGTATATCATACTCGTGGATTTTTTTTTAATGCTATAGAGAGACATTACACAACAGTAAAGTCAGCTGTTGAAAGAAGTTTACATCCATATGCTATGGAATAACCTGAGGTACAAAGGCCTGCCTAGTTCAGACAAATTGCACATGCATTCTTCGGGAAATACCTTGTGGTGTATTAAAGGCAGATAAGTGTGTAAGATTTTGGTCATCATAGCATAGGCTATGATATGAAGTATATGTTAATTCTGTTTAAAAGTCCTCAAATATTTGGTAAATGCTGATCAATATAAAATATTTAGTAAATGTGGAATGCCTTAAAAGAGGAAAAGTCTATATCAATTATCTATTGATGTTTAAAAATTAGAAAACATTGTCACAGTGATGAGACCTGCAAGGTGCCTTGCCTCAAGAAAACATTAAATGCATTTTCAAAATTTACCTTCCAAACAATTTTACTGGATGATATTTAATTGAGACATACATATTTGTGGGAACAGGATTCCATGTACTAGCTTGATGCTATTTTGTGCAATGCTGAAGGAATAAAATATACACATGAATGGAACCACCTCCTTCACCTGACCGTCAAGAAACTTTGTGATGCCCTTTTCACAGATCTCAAGTGATTATGATTAGTGCAATGGCTTGTATTAAACTTTATTCATATAGCTGCATCAGTGCAATACATAGATTGGTGCATCTCCTCTCCTCGAAAATGTGCCTATCGTCCTGTTGCGTCTTCAATTTTATATCGTAATAATATCTCAGTTTCTTTGTTTTTATGCAAAAACACATTCCATCCATTGTGAGTAAACATGTATATCAGTATCAAAACTTCCAGATGATCCTTATGATTAAGAGGGGCCACCTTTATGTGTTCATTGATCAGAATCCAGATACACAAGGCACTGATGGTGTGCTTGTACCATTTGAATCAAGGTTCTTTGTTCTTCAAAATCTTTCTTTTATGAACCAGTTCTTAGTTCGTCCTAAAAAGAAAGAACATTTTTGTGATTCATTTCTATTTTATTATTATTTTCATTGGAGTCTAATTTTACAGTTTACTATCCTTTTCGACTCTTTATTTGGTTGAAAAGGCTATCCATAATGCTTAAGCACTGTACATTTGTTATTGTTGGGATCACGAGGTCCAGTTAATATTTTCCTATTGTGAAGACTACCAAAGAATCTTTCTTTAAAAGTTCATACAGGCCGACTGTCCCTACAAAACTCTCATTTGTTGGCAAGTATAAGTGTTTAAGTTCAGTTTCTCTCTTTTAGGTCCCTTAATATCAAATTATCAAGTGCCAGTACACCTAAATGTATAGCTTTCAGAATCTCTGAGGACTTGTGGGCTGTGTTATTGGATTCATGGTGGCTTGAGGCTGGATCTGCAGATTTGCATTTTGGATCTGGATATAGAAACAGATCTGCCTAGATCCGTGTAGGATCTGCCACGTTAATGGATCTTTCAAGCCTGGAAACTGATCCCATGCTGCTGAAATTGATCCTGTGCAAGCTAGCTCTCACACGTTGGATTGCAAACAAATAGCATTAGAGATTTATTTTTTATTTTTTAAAGGATATGTTTACGGCCTGTTTGAAACCTGAAGTGCTAGATATTCTATGTAGACTTTTAAATAGATTAGTTATTATCCAACTCTAGGTGAAGGTTCCTTTTAGAACAATATGGTACATAGACTATAGCATGTTGTCAAACAGTAAGGCAGTTAGTTTCCTTCATATCTTGCTGGGAATCTTTTCAACTTTAAGGCAGATTTCAAAGAAGATGACTTGTTGGTCATGATGTGGAGTTGAAATATCAGATGGTGAGGATGTAAATCCATTTCAGGATGTGTAGTTTGACCTATTCTATATTATCATATAAATAGGGCAATCATTGGTAAGTCACTAAATTTTGTATTTAGAATTATCCTTTTTGTCCTCGTGATTTCAGTCTTCAGATTTATGAGTTATCTAATGATTACAGTTCTAACTTCTAATGTTATGATTCATCAATGGTTTTGATTCCTAACATTGAATGTGTTCTATAAAATTAAAAAATATTATTATATTTTTTGTATGTGGCATTTCCCTGCTGTATGTGGATCCTGACTTTACAAAAATCTGGTGGGTCCGTATCTATTTCCTGGTAACTTAGCTTGTGGGTGATGTGCTACTCCACATCCTTCACAGGTCCTTCCCTTGTCTCTTGTCTTTGTCTGGCCATGAGTTTTTGAGTATCGATATTTATGGGAACTTTTATTATGTACCAGCTGTCTATTCTGCATTATGCTTGTAGCATGTGCTTACTTCCATGATCTGTACCTTCCTTTGGCTCCTAATTTCTGCTAAACAATAAACATTTGTTGTCTTTAACTTGTTGCTGTTCATGTTTCACGTGAGGGACAGTGTGTGTCAACTATTTTTGGTTTGATGGCCAAATTGTGTAAATTGAAACTTCAGTTTTGTGGGGTCCAACTGACTTCCACACAGCGGGTGCTTTGAAAATTAAGAGAGTTACTTGTCAATGCTCTTAGAGTAACTTCTGACGACATTTAATAGTTGCTTGCCATGTTTCTTTCTTGTGCTAGATTGCTAACATGGCTGTTATGATTTGTTTAGATGAAGCAACAATTTCAGGTTACATATTTTAGATCCTTCTGTTGGAATTCAAAATGGAAATCATTATTAGTAGGTTCTTTATTAGTTTAAGGCCATCCATGATGTAACATAAATTTTATGATACTGTTCAGGGTTATGTTTGATAGAAATGATAGAAATTTATTTTTATCTGATTTGCATAAGGAGTCCATGTATTTTCAGTTTTGTACAATTACTTCAATGTGCCTTTTCAATCAATAACCCTGCGTTCTAATAGTGGTGGGTGGGACTTGATTAAAGACTCATTTTTAGTTTAAGGTCATCCTTGGTTCAACATAAATTTATTGATAGTGTTCAGGGTTATGTTTTATTGAAATTTAATTTTTATTTGATTTGCATAAGAAGTTCACGCGTTTTCAGTTTTGTTCAATTTCTTTGATCTGCCTTTCCAGCCATAACTCTGCTTTGTAATAATTGTGGGTGGAATTTGATTAAAGATTCATTGCTATAGAGTGTACTTTGTTCAGTGATAAGATGCTTGTACTCGTGTGTACAGAAAAAGGAGAGTGGCAAACGGCGAAAACCAGAGGACCAAAATGCAACCAAAAAAATTAAAGACAAAAAGGTGAAAAACACCTATATAGATTTCAATTCCTCTATTTTCTTTTTTGAGTTGATGTCCATAAATGTGGATCCAGACTAAGATTTCTATGAAATTTAATTTTTTGTTTAGCATTGACAGAGAGCTACAGTAAGCTGGAATTTGAATTTTCAGGGTGATTTAATTACTGGTTTTCTTCACTGTTACACCTCATATTGCATGAGATTCTACTTCGTGATTTTCATCACATTGCTGGAGATTTGCCTCTGGTTCCTTGGATATTTTTTGCTTGGGGCCGTCTCATTTCACCTTGGTTGGATGATTATGCTTGCTGTTTGGTGGTCTTGCCTTGTTGATGATCCCTTTGTTGCACTTATGGATGGCTTTGGAGCAAACTATCTCATTATGGTGGTATAATGCTTATCTTGGATATGGATGATGGTTCTAGCCCCCCAGGGGGTTAGATGATGTTCTTCGGAGGTAGATGTTTCATGATGTTGCTGATGTTTTCTGGTGACTTGGTGTGTTGATGTATGGTGTTTGTGTCACTAAGAGGGAGTGTTCTACACATAGGTTCTCATTTGGTGCAAAGGTCACTAAGCACGCATTGTGAAACCCCAAGGGAAACTTAAGCAAACTACCCACTTTCACCTCAATAGTCTTGCCTTTCTTGCTTTAGGCTAGAGGGTTTCTAGTCAAAGGGGGCTTCCATACGTTTAACTAAGCGCTGTGTATAGCATGAGGTGGGAGCAAGAGAGAGCTTAGGAAAGATAAATGATATTTTTGGAGATTTTATAATTTTGGCTGGTGGATGAAACAAGATTAGTGCCTATATGTGTTTGAGCTACGGGGTCGTGCATGCAACTTTAGAGGGCCATTCTTATGAAAGTTTAGGCTATAAGAATCCAAGGTGACATGTGCTACAACAACGTTAATTTGGTTACTAGAATCACAAGTTTGATGGTGGAGAGGGTCTATCTGAGATCCACTTCTCAAGACAATTCTAAGGGTGGACCCTACCTAAAGATTGTTCATAGGTGCAATGATTTAATGGTATTAAATGCATTATGTTTTCTGCTTTGAATTAAGCAACACAAGATGAATTAAGGGGTACTTAATGTTAGTGGCAGTCTTGTTAGCCTATCACCTGGATCAAAAATGCTTTTACCATGTTTTTTCAGGCTTTCACCATCAAATTTTTCTGTTACTAGGTTTATACAACAAATTTGGTCATTGAATGGTCAGTCTAAAGATGAAATCATCGTTTGAAAATTCACTCATGCTGGTCACTTATCACACTTTATGAAGGTTTCACAATGAAAATGGGTTTGTCATCATCATCAATCCATTAGGCCACTAGGGTCTCCAAGGTCCATCATTTCCATAAAAAAATTAGCAATAAGTCAAACATGACAAAGCAACTATTGAAGAATTGATCATGATTATCCACAGACTCATATTTTCATGATATCAAAGGTTTCAGAAAAGGAAGCTCTAGCACTCGGGAAAGCAAAAGCACATTTGCAATGGTAAAGGTAAAATCTGTCTTCATAAAGTGAAAATCAGTTCCTAAAGGAGAGTGGGTTTCTTTTCCTTTTGAAAAAGTGAGGAAATTTTGCCTATAAACTCAAAAAGCCCCATAACCCTTTCATTCATATCCTATTCACTCTTTACCATCAAGCCCTCTCGCCCAAAAAAGCAAAAAACTTGTTTTCCTAGGAGAAAATAGCAAAAATTTGAAGGCGCTGCATGTAGAAACACTGCGCTGCGCTTAGGAGACAGGCACTGTGCTTCTGTGAACTACGCTGCACTTAGGAGACAGGCGCTGCGCTTCTGTGAACTACGTTGCGCTTTGGCGTTGCGTGTAGGAACACTGCGTTGCGCGCAGGACAGATGCCCCGAAACTCACCAAAATTCTCCCAAACTTCAAATTTTCACTTGCAAGCTTGGTTTAATTGTCTTCTAAGCTAAGGAACAAGTAAGTATGCCATCACCCTTTACCCTTTTCTTTCCCAATTTCATTCCATGTCAATAATTTTTCAAGTTAGGGTTTGTAGCAAATTTTGCATGGGAAATGTTAGGGTGAAAATGGCCATCATAATTTTTGATCTCCAAAACATGTAAATTGATATCCTACACCTGCATACATGTTTGATGAGTCATTTTGACCAGTTTATCCACCTCAAAACAAAGTTTAAACATTTAAAAAGCAAAACCCTAGCTCATTCCTAGAGTTTGTTAGGTGATCCAAAAATACAATTTATCATAGGTTATAA
Organism: Pinus taeda; assembly: GCA_000404065.3. NCBI lineage: Eukaryota > Viridiplantae > Streptophyta > Pinopsida > Pinales > Pinaceae > Pinus > Pinus taeda. Next base: position 396,195 of record APFE030196549.1, read on the forward strand.
AATTAAAATAAAATAATTGTTAATTTAAGATATTAAATTAATAATTATTATTCTATAATGTTTAATCATTTAGAATTAGTATATTGTTGTAACTAGATATGACTCTCCAAATGTGTCGTATCTTAGGCTCTATTTTAGGAGATTTGTTAGCTAGTTGGTTTGAATAGCATTTAATGTAAATGGACACTTGTTTTTTAATAAGTGATCCATAATTAGAGGTAGTTAGGACATGGAGCTTATAAATAGCTCATTGCAAGAGTGTTTGGATGTTCGGGTATAAACTCTTGCAAAATCAAATTATGTAATTATTTTTTCTGATTAATAAAATTACGTGTCTGAGGACACTCCTGCCATTATTGTGGTATTAGAGCTCCAGTAATGTTGCAGTGGATGTGAAGAGGAGATTCCAGCTCTACAAGTTTTTTGGAAAACTCCATTGAATTGCTCAGCATATGATTGGTATGGAATTTGTCTAGTTTTGTGTTTTAAAAGAACAAAAATTTTATTATTGATTTTCGATTTGTAAATTCTAAAATCATTTTTTATTGTTAAAAAAAAATTTGCAAAATCTGTGTGACACTTCTGCAAAATCTGTATGGCTATTGTGATGCAACGATGTGGATTTGCATCTATTGAGTGATGGTGCCAGCATTAGCGATTTGATCCACGAAACAGAGGTGTGTTTGCGCAAAACTTGTGCCAGTACAGTGAATTTGATCCACGAAACAGAGGTGTGTTTGCGCGAAAGAAAGATTGTAGTTACGAAAGTGAAATCCCGTGGAGAACAATCGTATTCAGTTGATCACAGATTTAGTCATTCTTTGGAGAATTTATATTATTTAGTGGCAAAGCCTTATTTCCAAGCGCTTTCATATTATTTTCTTCGTATTCTGGTTAACCACGCTTGCCAGTCTTCTCATTCAGGGCAAACCACCGTTTACAGATAGCGTCAACAAGTATTCAAGAAGATCTGTCCGGCGACATAGAAATGCTGTTATTTGAATGATATTTGCAATTCTGTCAACAGGGTCACAGTAATAAGCTTCATGGACATTTGTTACAATCGGTAATTCAAAATTGGTCTTAACCCTTTCCAATACCTTCAAGCCTTCTTGGATGGGAACCCAAGGTCTCTCTACGTGAAGGCCTATCGCGTATGCCTGAAGATTTCCGCCTTCCTGGATGTTGACAAATGAAAGGATTCTAAAGCGGAAAGGTTTTTTTTACCGCTCTTCAAACCTTCTTCTAGCCCAAGGCCACGGAATGACTTTGCTGAAATTCGATTAGCTTTGTCAAAGCTCGACTTGAAAAATTATTGCAAACGAAGTTTTTTTGCTACAGATTTAATCTGTCTTGCCATTTTGAGAACTTGCTTGTCTGATTCGAAACGACACCAAATGTACCCCGCTTGTCTCATTTTTCGGTAATAAGCTTCATGGCTTTTTTTCTTGCCTTGGATTTCGTTTTTCTGTATAATTCTATATCATATTTTTGAGAACGTATCGACCATCAGTGAAACTTCAAGCCTGTAAAGTAATATGAATCTACTCTCAAAGTCAACCTCTCCAGCATGAAGCACTTAGCGTGAAGCCAGAGTGAAGCACAAGCAAGAAGCCAGCGTGAGCCAGCCTGCGAGCAACAAGCCAGCATGCCGGCAATAAGAAATATTTTTCAATTTTAATGGAGTGATAAGGTTTTTCGGTTGTTTGTGATTTTTGTGGAGAGATAAGGAATATTATATTTTTTTTTGGAGAGATCTGGTGATTTTTTTTATTTTTGGGAATTTATGGTTTATGGAGCAATAAGGTGATTTGTAATTTTTTTGGAGTAATAAGGAGTTTTATTTGTAATTTGTAAATTGGAGAGATAAGGTGTGTTGGGTAATTTGTTTTCAAGAAGATCTTTTTTATTTTTCAATTGGGATCATCACATTGTAACTCAAAGTACTTTTGCTTTGAGGGGGGGTAATTCTTTTTACCAGATTGTGCAAAAGCACCATTGTAAAAGTCAAATTTTGAAAGTTGCTTTGTAAAAATTTGAGAAATTGACTAGAGCCAAGTGCAAAGCTCAGTCAATTTTCTCCTGTTTTGACGACTATTTGAGGGTCAAGGCCAAGCCCCGATAGTTTGTTTTTTGTGTCATGTGTTGCTGTTGTGTTGCGCATCTTGATTTTTTTTGGAGCTTGATTTGTAGTGTGAAGTCTTAACACTACAATGTCTAAGTTGATTAATTTGTTTTCTGATTCCAACAAACTTGAAGGCACAAAAACTTATAAAGCATGGCATCGTCTCATCGAAAGCACTCTCATTTACAATGAATTATGGCAGGGTATATGTGATGGAGATATTAAGCCGAATAAACCCACAGATGCAGCTACTCTAGCAAAATGGGAAGTTAAGAATGCCAAAGCCTTAGCTCTTATTAAATCTTCTGTGAATGATGAAATATATGTCCATATAGAAAATTCTACAGATGCTTGGTCTGCTTTGAAAGCTTTTAAAGACCTCTTTGATACTCAGCCTGAATCAAAGAAAGTTGATCTACAATTAAAATTGTTACAACAAAAATTGACTGAAGGAGGTGATGTACTTGAATATATCTCAAGACTTAAGAATATTAGGCAGGAAATCATTAATGCTGGTTTTCCAGCAATTGATGATAGCTTTATGGTAACAATTGTAATTGCTGGACTTCCTTCTTCCTACACACATTTTTTGGAGACTCTACAATTAACTGGGAAATTAGAGAAACTAAAGTTTGATGAGCTCTGTGAAATGTTGACCCAACATGATAAAACTTTTGGGAAGAAGAAGAAAGTAGGTGAAGATGTTTTTCTCACAGAGGCTAGCACTAGTAAATCATCAACAGACAGTTCTCGAGGCAGGGGTAGAGGGAATCAGAATCAAGCAGCACATAATGTACAAAGTCGAGGTCGAAGCCAAAGCAGAGAAAACAACTTTAATAGAGGCAACAGCAAAGGAAGGCGTAATTTTCAATGTAGAGGAAACAACCAAGGAAGAGGTAATTTTCAAGGACAAGGAAATAATAATCAAGGTAGAGGACAATCTCAACATAGAAGTCAAAGCAGAGGCAGAGGACAATCTTCAGGAAGAGGAAGAGACTTCAGTCAAATTGTGTGTCGAAGATGTAACAAAGTTGGCCATTATGCTGAAGATTGTCGAACTTCACTTAATAAAATTCCCAAGTTTCAATAGCATTCAACGCAATTTGCAAATGATCAAGATGATGATAACTCAAAATATGTTTTTACTTCCTCGCCAGTATCACAACTCTCATCCCATCTTAGAAGTGACTATGAAGATGCCTGGATCTTGGATTCAGGGGCAACTTAGCACATGAATTGTCGACGTGATTTTTTTTGGAATTTTCAAGATTGCCAACTTAATTCCATTTTTCTTGCTGATGATACAAATCATACTCCTTATGGAAAAGGAGCAGTTAAAGTTTTTCTCCCTGGCATTGGAGAAAAAATGATTCCAATGTATGGTATGTACCAAGTTTTAAGAAAAATTTGCTCTCTTTAGTCACAATTCGACAAGCAGGACATCAGGTGATTATGGAAGATGGTTAGTAAAGATTAATTCAGTTAAACAAAGCTTGAAAACTGTCATGACAGGATATGAAGATGGAAAACTGTTACGGATGAAAGGGACAGTTATTCCAAGGCATTCTAATTTTGTAGGGGCAATGAGTACAAGTATTTCACCTGTAAGACTATGGCATGTAAGATATGGACATTTAAATTTTGAAAGTCTTTCTCAATTGCAGAAACAAGGAATGGTTAAAGGACTTCCCACATTCAAAAGGGAAAATGCAAAATGTGAGCTTGCATTTATGGCAAACAAAGTCGAGAAAATTTTCCAACAAGTTCATGGCGTGCAAACAGGCAGCTACAACTAGTTCACAGTGATGTTTGTGGTCCACTACAAAATTCATTTGGTGGTTGCAAATATTTCTTACTATTCATTGATGATTTCAACAGAATGACTTGGGTTTACTTCTTGAAGAACAAGTCAGAAGCATTTGATAAGTTTAAAATTTTTCGCCAACTTGTTGAAAATGAAGTCAAAGAAAAGATTGGTACTCTCAGGACAGATAATGGGGGAGAATTCACTTCAAATGAATTCAAAACTTATTGCAGTGAAAATGGCATAAGACGACATCTTACTAATGTTTACACTCCGCAACAAAATGGAGTAGTTGAAAGAATGAATCACACCTTCTTAGGAATGGCGAGATCAATGTTAACTTTCAAGAGGTTAAGTCCAACATATTGAGTAGAAGCAATACATACAACTGTCTACTTAAGAAACAGATCTCCAACTGCTTCTTTAGACAGAATCACACCTTATGAAGCTTGGTTTGGTTTCAAACCTCGAGTTAAACATCTTAGAGTTTTTGGATCAGTATGTTATGCCTTAGTTCCGAAAGAAAAACGAACTAAGCTTGACTGAAGAAGTTTAAAATGCGCAATGATTGGCTATTCTGATGAGAAGAAAGGGTATCGTCTTTTGACCAATGGAAAATTCATTGTGAGCAGGGATGTCATTTTTGATGAAACAGAGAGTAAGAGTGCTGAAGAAATAGAAAATCTTCTTCACAAGTTAGAAACTAAGGGAAGTAAAAGAAATGGAAAAATGCAAAGTCAACCAAATTCACAGGTGAAAAAGGAGTTACATGCAGGTTTTAAGATGACAGATTTGGGATTACTTCACTACTATCTTGGAGTTGAAGTCTTCCAACGTCCACATCATATTTTGATTTCTCAGAGTAAGTATGCAGCAAAGGTTCTTACGCGATTTGGCATGCAGGATTGCAAGCCCGTTCTTACCCCCATGGAGCAAAACTTGAAACTTTCAAAATTTGAAGGGGGGGAAAGGTGGACAGTACAACTTACAAACAATTGATTGGCAGCTTGATTTATTTGACAAATACTCGTCCTGATCTATCTTATGCAGTCAATATTCTTTCACGTTTTATGCAGGAACCACGAGATGGCCACTGGAATGCAACTAAAAGAGTTCTTCGATATATCCAAGGAACAAAAGATTTTGGTCTTCTTTACACAAACACTAAAAATTTTGTACTTGGTGGATATTCTGATGCTGACTTTGCTGGGAGTATTGATGATCGAGCATCAACATCAGGTTATTTAATGAACATGGGGTTAGCAGTAGTATCTTGGAGTTGTAAGAAACAAGCTGCAGTGGCCACTTCTTCAGCAGAAGCAAAGTACATTTCAGCATGGGAAGCAGCATGTGAAATTGTTTGGTTGCGCCGAAGCTACATCATTATTCATTGATAGCCAGTCAGCCATCAAACTTGCCAAGAACCCAGTTTTTCATTCAAAGACAAAGCATGTGGACACCAAGTATCATCATATCAGATCTCTCATTGCCAAAGATGTCCTCAAGCTAGTTTATTGCCCTTCCGAAGATCAGATCTCCGACATTTTCACGAAATTGCTTGGAAGAATAAAATTTACTAAGTTCAGGGATGAACTTGGTATCTGTTGTAATGTATCTTTGGATCACAGGGGGGAATGTTAGGTGATCCAAAAATACAATTTATCATAGGCTATAAAATTAGAATAAAATAATTAGTAATTTAAGATATTAAATTAATAATTATTATTCTAGAATGTTTAATCATTTAGAATTAGTATATTGTTGTAACTAGATATGACTCTCCAAATGTGTCGTATCTTAGGTTCTATTTTAGGAGATTTGTTAGCTAGTTGGTTTGAATAGCATTTAATGTAAATGGACACTTGTTTTTTAATAAGTGATCCATAATTAGAGGTAGTTAGGACATGGATCTTATAAATAGCTCATTGTAAGAGTGTTTGGATGTTCGGGTGTAAACTCTTGCAAAATCAAATTATGTAATTATTTTTTCTGATTAATAAAATTACGTGTCTGAGGACACTTCTGCCATTAGAGTTCTTTTTGGCAAATTTCATCATAAATCCCCTTGGTCTCACTTGCAAGCAACAACATCTTTTCACTATTTTCTTCACTCATTTTCATCAATTTTCAAAGTCATCTCATCTTTCCTAAATCCCCTCCCATCATTTTGTCAAAATCTCCTACATATCACTTCATTTCCATTCACACCTCTCATCTTATTTTCACTTCTTGCTGCTAGGACTTTGTGTCATCATGGAGGCAGAATCTTCGCCAGAAAGAAAGAGACAACACAAAGGAGGAAGGATTCTCAGATATGAACCATCAGACTGCAACACAATCAACTCCTATCCTTTCATCAAACAATGCTTTGGGGATGTTCACTGCTTGGTATTTTGCAAAAGGGTAAGTGAGGCAGGGTTTTATAGCAACTGACAGATTGGGTAGCAACACAACTGAAAGGGGAGACTGCTGTCATTGCTGTTATTGAGTTTAGTTTCTCAGTGGCCTCCATCTCAATAACAACTGGCTTACCAAACAATGGCGAATATTGGTTCAAAGGAATGAGTCTAGATCTTGTAAACTACAAGCCTTTCCTAAAGACGCCATATAGAGATACACATACTCACCTCATGCCTTTCAAATATTTACTCGAGAAATATGCCCCTTTAATGAAAACTATCATGAGGTTCTTTACTTGTGAAGGTAGATTCTCCAGGTTGTATGCCTATCATATTCGCCTCTTGGTGCACTTCACATCTCAAAAGGCACTCAACATGTGTAATTACCTATTCAGGAGCATTTCAAAAATGTCTGAAAAGATACAATTAAAGGACAAAGAGCACTCCCCAAGCTTGTTCCATCACAGTGTCATCAAAACCATTGTCCTTCACCAGCCGGCAGAGAGAGTTATGGCTTGGGAAACCTTTTTAGAAGCAGCGTTAAAATGGCATGAGGAAAATGCAGCATCTCAGTTTCCAAGTGCACCAAAACAACAAACAGAGATGGGGTCATCTAGAAAAACAGTGGAGAAGACTCAGCTACCCAAACCTGAGGTGACCAAAGTGTATAAGTATTTAGAAGGGGCAAAGGCTTGTGTTTTCTTCTCACAAAGAGAAAGGGGCCAAGCCTTCTTCATCGACAAAGCAGGAACCAGCAGCAAAAGAGAAAGACACAGTGGAACATGAGTTTGAGCTTATTGATTTAGAGGCAGAAGATCAGACTTCAATCATGAGACAGACTATCAGGGACAAGGACTACCAAATCAAGGAGCTAGCAATAAATCTGGAAAGGGCAAAGTATGTTATATCATTCCTTGAACAGGAAAACAATCAACTCAAAGCAAAGGAGTTGATCCTAGAAAAGTAAAAAACCAAGTTAATGCAGCAAATTGGCAAAGGTAAGGAGATCGTGACATCAAGCGAGCCTGAAGCATCAGAGATGAGAGGAAAAATGAAAAGACCAAGGACGAGGTCTCAAGAAAGCTTTGCAAGAGGAACAAGAATAAAATTTGCTTAATGAAGACCTTGACCTAGAAGAAAGGATTGCTCTAGAGGTTCATCAAGATAGAGAATATTGGCTTAATAGGGTGAATGATCACTTGGAGAAGCTCCTTGAGAAGGCAAACAGACAATCAATTGCTCAGACACATGGCGCATCACTATCAAGCCCAAAACATGATCGTCAATGTCAAGGTAAAACAACTTGAAAATAAGCTCAAGGAGGCCAAAAAACATCAAAACGATGAGGGAAACTTGGAGATGCTTGCTAAAGTATCCATGAAGCTATAACAAACATATTTTACACCTTCCGTCCAATTTTGAGCAAATTTTGAGCATTTTGAGTATTTTGAGAATTATTAGTCCAAGTTCAGAAATTCTGCTGCTCCAGAAGCATAGCGCCTTGGCGATGCGCTTTTTCCTCAGGCCTCCATTTGAGGAAAGGTCTACATTTTTAGAAAGGTCTTGACATCCTCTAAAAACCCATTTCCCAGATTTTGCAGAGGTGGCTTAGTTTTGGAGAAAAATGCAAAAAAGTGGCAAAAAACTAGCATTCTGGAGCATTTTTTGACAGGTGTTGTGCTTCTGGAGTGACCTTGGGAGAATATATTTTTGAAGGTCTTCCCATGCTCCAAATTCAGAAATTCAAATTGTTCTAGAAACTAGACTTGAAGGGCTAGTTGACCATTCTCTCAGATTTGCATTTTGACCCCTGGAAGGCACCTAAAAATCAGCTCAAAGTCGGCGCTGCGCTTCTGCACTTTCTGTGTTTTATTTGAAAAATTTCACTATGTAAAATTTCTAGTTTTCAGCCTGACTTGGTCAAAGTCAAGATTCTCTATGTAATGGCACTAGTTACAAGGCTAGGTGATGTAGGCATGAATAAATGTACATCATAGGTTGTTTTTGATGTTTATTAGGCCTCATAAAAGAAGCAAACTCCTAAACAAACTCTTCAGGAAGTGTTGGAGTTGTACCTTCTCACTCTCACCTGTTGTTTGAGAGAATCTTGCAGTCAGTTCCTCCACCAAGGAATTCGACTCCTGAAGGTGGGAAAGTGGTCGAAGAGAGTCTATAAGTATCATTTCACTTCAGGAGAAGAGGGTTGAACTTTTTGTGAAGGAGGCTTGTGTTGTAATCATCTTCCAGCTAATACAGATACATGTTGCAACTATTTTCAAGGAACTCTAGCCCAGTGAGTTCATGGTGCTTGTACTTCATTCTTTTTGTTTTCTCATGGTCTAAACATCTTTATCTACATTATATCTCTTCTTTCTATGAATGCCTTGCGATAAAATATTCAAAATTCTTGTTTTTCAAGCTTTGTTATCTGGTTTTCATAGTTATGTGTTTTGTCTTCCTAAGCTAATGAAATCATGTTTATTTATTCTCATTAGTTTCTTCCACACTATATCCTCTGTACTACACTAACAAATACTCAAATTACGCCATGGCTTCTGATATCTAGCTCCTTCTTATGTTTGTTCCTGCATTCCCACAGCCCAGACCTACTTGTGGCTCCAAACCCTAAGTTCAAGAAATCCTTAAAAAAACCAAATTTTCACAAACAAACAAACAAATAAACAAATACACATATCTAGCCTAAAATTCATTTGCTTTAAAGTCATGTCACTGATAAGAGACTTAGAGAGATCCCTCTCATGCTCAGTAGGGCTAGCTACTGAGATGAAGTGATTTGAGGTTACCCTTGTCGATTTCCTTTTCAGCCTAGGAGATTGTAAGGACTAACACCTAATCTTCTCCACTGTAGTGATTTACTCTTCTATGGCCCTTGAATTAACTTTGGTATCCAAAAACTAAATAATAGCTACCAAAAATGCTGCATCAAGAACATTTTGCCACACCTATAACAAACTTGTACATGCACTCTATAATAGCTTAAGACAAAAGGTAATTTTTTTTTCATTCCAAAGCTTGGGAGCTCATTTACTCACACCTTACAAATGGAGTGAGCAAACCCTTATATGGGTTTGAACGTAACTATCTCACAATAAACAATTAACTATTTCTCTATATCCATTAGTTCCCTAGGGATTAATAATAAGATAATATATTTCTAACCTCCTCAACAAACTTATTACTAGAAGTAGAAGTAAGTTGTTGAGATCCATTTTCCTCTTCTAGAAGAAATAATAAATTATTCATCCTCAAGGAAAACAATATAATAATGTTCTTATCCTACAATGAGAAAGTTTCAACAATAATAAACTAATTAGCTAAGGTCCTCCAAAGTAGTCAAGAGCATAATGACTGCCCAAAGTATCATGTGCACAATAGGTCATAAAAAATGAAGCTAAGGGAAGTGAACCATCTTAATTTCATGATCATGTGCACAATAGGTCATAAAAAATGAAGCTAAGGGAAGTGAACCATCTTAATTTCATGATTCTCCATGTCTAAAATATGGCTCATCCCTTTCATGAATACCAAAAGGTGGTTTGGACTTTGAAGATCCATAATTGCCTTCTTAGCAAAAGCATGGAGCCAATTACATTACCTCAATTTGATGCAAAAATTGACTTATGACTTGAGCACAAAGGCATCTTGAAGATAAAATGGTAGTGTTGACCACACTTTGTCAATAGTCTAAGAAGCAGAGTACATTGTCATCATTCAACTTTCAATTTTATTATTGTAAACCCAATTTCTGCAAGAATTATTGTAAATGATGCTAGTATGACCATTTTGCCATGTAATAAGACCTACGTAAGCTTATGATTTTTTGTCAAAGGATTTCATTCTAGGAACCTTTTGTAACCTCCCCGAATTATGTGTGTTGTAAACATGGATAATCAACATAGTTTTTCTTCCAGTTATAACCCCAAAGCTAGGTTGGAATTCGTTGACAAGGTCTTAGGTGAGTCCTAGTGTTTATCGAATCTATGGGAAAGCGTGTTTAGGAATGTTTTAGTACATGGTTTCTCATAGTTAGACACCATGGCTAACTTATTTTGTTATAAATACACTTGATTTTATACTAGAAGATATTGTGTCGTAGAATTGTGTAATGTCTTGAGGAGCTATGTCTAAATGTGTATTTCCCCTTTTAAGGATTGAATTGATTTGTAATATCTTGATGTAAAAACTTAAAAAGTATTTTAGTGCATGGTTACTCATAGACACCATGGCTAAAATATTCGAGGGTCGAAAAAGTAATTCATCCCCTCTAGTCAATTAATTAATTTTTTTGGCAAAATTAAATTAAAAAAAAATTCTAAGCCAGAAAATCAATTAATTTTGCGTCAAAAAATAATTTGAGAGAATAAATTATCTCCAAGTGGAAGATAATAAAAAATTCGTGGGTCAAATAAAATTTAAGTTTTGGAGGACTACCAACAAGCAAAAAATGGTTTTTTTAAGAGAATTTGACCCCTTGGAACTTGGTGGTTAAGTCAAAGTGATTTTCGAGAGGATCTTAGTCCAAAATATTATTTTTGGATTAATTAAAAGGGGGTTTTAAGAGAAATTCGATTTTTTCATCAAAAATAAGAAATCAATGACAAAGATTAAGTTATTTTCAAGGGAAGATCAACGGATAAGATTATTTTGACGAGGATCAAGCCAACTAGCCGTTATTTCCACTTGGAGAGGTTGTATTCTTTCATTTTCTATATAAGGAAGCGATTGAGCTCTTTATCTCACTAGGGATGATGTAATCTCTAACGCATGTGCTGAGCCTTACTCTGCTGGAATTGTATTTCTCATAATAGAAAGACTTTGGGGTTTCAATTTCATGGTGTTCTTCTATCTGCTGCTCTGTGGTATGTGCCAATAATTTTTTCATGCTTTATATTATACATGCTTCATAAAATTGTTATTTCATTTGCTGCATGACAGAACATCTATTGGTATAGGTCTCTTGCCTTAGGTGTTGGGTTTAGATCTACAGGTCTAAATCTCTTATGATCTAACAATTTATTTTTAAGTTTGAAATAGAGATCTACAAGTACGCTAGCCCTTGGTCTCCAAGTTTACAGATTGTGGGGAAGAACCGACCATGTTTGGGTTTCGAGCTTTCATTTTAAAGGTTCCTTTCCAGAAGGGTTTTGGCTTGTCATCTATTAACATGCATCATTCATAAAAAATCTCTAAATTTTTTTAATCTCTTTCTTGTGCTATAACTAAATTTATATGCTATTGAGGGCAAAATTTGTTTTGTAAATATTGTAAGTATTTGTAAATAAATTCTCTAACCCTCGTATTTTAAATCTAACCCATTTTTTAATTTTGTATAGCATTTGGGGTTTGGTGTTTTTTTGGGTTTTGTTTTGTATATATTGGGTATTTGGCTTTATTTTTCTTTCTTGCAAGTGCAATTCATGTCAAGATTTGAAGACAAGAAGCAAGGCCAAATCTTTCTAGCCATCACCCAACACTGACACTTGAGTTTTGAGAGCCAACGTAACCCTTGGAAGAAGCTGTCCAGCCTTGAGGAAGAGGACGTTGGGCAAGTAAGGGTGGATCTAGGGCTTCTGGGGCTTGGTCTACAAGACAAAGTCTTGGAATTCGGACGCTAGGACCAAAAGACAAAATGCTAGGCCTAGAGGCCTAATTTGTTGCTGCAATTGGGGTTTTGTTGCTGGATCTTGTCAATGGAAGTTTGCTATGTCATTTCGGTTGGAGAAAGCAAGTTTTTGTGGCTGAATTTTGATGTGGAGACTCATCTAAAGAGGGCTGCAGAGATTTGAGGGCCTTAAGAGGCCTAGCTGCAAGGGTTAGAGGGCCAAAAGCCCTAGTCGCTAGCCTATTTCAGCTTCCACAAGAAGGCCGCAGGTCTAATTAGGCCTTGGAGCCTTGGCCGCAGCCCTAAGAGGGTTTATTACCCTAGCCGCTAGCCCATTTCATGCATCGAGGTTGATTTTGGGCACTAATTTAGGGTTTTGCAGGCTTGAAGACAAAGGTTTATGATATTTTCATTGCATTTTTGAGCTAATGTTGGTGTTGCAGGTTTTTCAATGGCCGATCATTAAGTTTCAAGGGCTAAACACCACTAGTTTGTGGTCAAAATTTTCAAATCCGAGCCCTGGCTTCTAGCTAGCTCTAAATAAGTCTAATCTACTATTTGTGCTTATATTTGGACTAACAATCTGTGTTTGGAGCATTCTTTAAGATCTGATCTTGGGGTTTTGAGCTACTATTTTGTGAGTGCAGGTATTGAGGGGTAATCCCCTTTTCATCTCCAAACTTGGCATAGGCCACTAGGCCTTGGGGTTTGCTTTTCTCACCTTCATTCCTCTCTTGTGTTTACTGAATAATTTATATCAGATCTGATCATTGATAATACAGTGGTATAAATATCAAAACATATGCCTAATTAAACCAATAACTAAGCTATTAACTCATTAAAGACTTCATACATTGAATACAAGCGGAAAATTCACAAATCTGGTTGGTTTATGATAGCTGTCATATGCTTTCTGAGATTTGATTTCAATTGCAGAAGTCTGATCTGAATGCGCATAAGTTTGATTTAATTGCTACAGCAGCGTTTTCATTGACATATTGCTCTAAAAAACACATCTAAATAGGCCTAATAAGTAATAACTCAAGGGAGTAACAAACATCATCTAAGGGCTTAAATAACTTGTTTTCATAAGCTTCTCTTGCTTGGGACTGTTTGCATCATAATATCTTGTTGGTCTGATTTGGTTAAATCTGGTGTATTTTCAAAGTGATAGCATTTTGAGAAATCTAGGGGTGAATTGGTCATTTGAGCTTTGCCTTGACTTTCCTCTTACATCTTTGCATTATTGGATCACTGTATTGTGCATCTAGCATTCACTTTTAATCACTGTTCGCAATCTCAATTTTCCTTGAGAAGAATTGCATATCTAATTGGAAGATATTGTCTCTAATTGATACATAACATAAGAATATCTTAATTGATATTTTGTGATTTTCTTCTTGCTATCTTGTGATAGCAACTCCTTTGAGCATTAGTCATAAGCAATGTTGTGATCTCAATTGAATAATCCTATTGCTAATTGGTATTGTTTCCTTTTGTTTCTATTTCACATATCAAATGGAAAATGATTCATTAATTTGGTGCTCCCTGCTTCTTATTGATTATTTATTTAGAGCACTTGTCATTTTGAGGTTGCTTATCATTGGATAGATCTTTGAAGTGACTTATATTTGGTCATCTTGTTGATCTTGCACATTGTCTTAGTTGAGATTGTCTGTATAATTGCTCTCTTTAAGTACTTATTTGTGCTCCTGAATTGAGCATCATAAACATCTCATTTAAATTGAAAATACTTAAGAGAATCATATAATAATCTCATTTAAGACAATCACTCATAACTTGCACTTCATCCTAGGATTAGTTGTGCATTAATTAATTCACCTCCAAGCATAAGCTTGATTGATAGAAAGATAGAACCACCTTTTTCACCTAGCTTGAGAAGCTTAGACCCTCACTTGTGGTTAACACGGTGACCTTGCAGTTGTCAGGGCCACAGTCCCTCCAATATGTGAGGCATTTAGGTGGTTAGAACTCCAGGGGAGGTATCGTTAATAAAGCCGTAGCTTTCTTCCCCTGGGTTTCTCTCCACAACCTACATTTGAGACTAACTTCAAAATAATTGAGAGAGAGGATTCACTTAGTATAGGCATTTAATCTAAAATTAACCAAGAGTTTGCATTTCACGTAGTTCTAGGTGTCGCATCTCATATAGGATAGTTTTCATCCTAACAATGACTGTTCATTCAGTAACTTGGTATCTTAATTCACATTGTGCAAGTAATTTGACTCCTAAGGCACTAGTCTCATACCTAAGAAATTCTTAAATCTAATCAAGTTGTGCTAAATAATCTTAACTTGCCATTTATCTTCAACCAAGTTGCTAGGCCATTCAGTTGTGCTTCTCGAATCCATTGTTTCATCCATAGGGACTACCCCCCGTAGCCTGCTGTAGGGAGACAACTTAAACGAAGATGGCTAGGATCATAGTGACAACCCCTGCCTTGGGCATTATCGCATTCACGTGTACAATTTGGGCGATAACAGGTAGCGTCCTCATGTCTCCATGTGAAACAAACCATTGAATGAGCGGAATAAAGAATGAACCTATTGCATATTCACTCAATGACATAAGGAAATAAGATAACACTTCATCCAATCAAATGCCAACTTGGATTCTTACAACACTGGCCCATATATCGCATTACAGATCCATGTAAGGACTTGTGGGTTCAAGATTTCAATATTTGTCATATGAGACAATGAAGCGTGTAACCCCATGTCCTATGATGTCATATGACACCTTCAGTGTCTTAACTTATGGATAAATTTCAATGTAGCAATCCACATATAAACAAATTGGAATGGTGACTCCGTAGCACAATGATGTGGATTCTCATAGTTTATAACCAAGTCATATATGAGAATCAATTACATGGGTTGACCCCTTGTAGTTATTCTAATTTCAAATTGAACTAACCTTGTAAGTTTGAAATACTCCAAGCACACATCTTTGTATTCCTCTTATAATGATTCCATTTGTGGCACATCACATGGTTGTGATCTCTATCCCATTGGTCACTTTCATATTATGCTTCATAAATAAGTGTTGTACTTATTGAATAATATGTCGCAACTCCACATGTAGAAGACATTAAGCATGAAGTATTCACTTCATTCTCCCATGATAACAAGGGTAGCATATCGTGTAATTCTTTTCGAAATTGAGATTTTAATAAAGTAATGGTTAATTTGGAGTGTTGCTTTTTAAGATAAAATGTTAGATGTAGGTATTTCCATAGTTTTAAAAACCAGTGTGTTCAAACTGGAAATTGGCTAAACCGACCGGTCAGCTAATATCAGGATCAAACCGATCCATAGGCCAGTCAAGACTGGTTTGGTGCCAAACCGGTTGGTTTTTTTGCCAAACCGTTCAGTTTGGCACTTAACCGGATGATTCTATCACAATCCGTTCGGTTCTAGTGTCGTGTTGGTGCACTGAAAGATGGGGCCTGCGGGTGGTTTTTGGGGGTGTTTTTGAGCAAACCAAGGGCAACTTCCCCCCCAATTCTACCCTTTAAACTTATAAAAGCAAGTCTAGGCTCCCATTTGCCTCACACTTTTGATTTCCAGTGTTTGTGAGAGTTTGAGAGCTTGGACAGTGTTGCAACAACCTTGAGTTTTGGAGCAACTATAGCGAGTTTGGAGGTTCTTTTTTGTCATCTTGGAGGAGTTTTCTAGTGGAGTTGGCATCTTTGGGAGGAGAGGCTTCATCGACTAGTTTTCATTTTCAACCTCCCAGTTATGATTTTTCCCTAACAAATTTCCAGATTTCATTGCTGTCTCTGTTTTTAGTTTTTTCCCCTTCCAAGTTTCAACTTTCAAGTTAAAACTTTCAAGTTGATCATAGGTTTTACAGTTTTGTATTTTATTTGCAGATCTATTTTCTTCCTAATATGAAATTTCACCATCCATATGGCCTCTAAAGTCAAAGACATTTCATGGGTTCATTGTGATGTTTATGGCAAAATGTTGTGTAAATATTGCAAGCACCTAATGGGAGGAGGGGGTTTTATAGGCTGAAACAACACTTGGCTGGTATAAGAGTCCAAGTAACTTGTGACACATCGGATAAAGTGATAAGGCCTATTTGGAAAGAATACCTTGAAAAGTTTGAGAAGTATCATGAGGCAAAGGCTAGGGAAAAGGCTATACAAAGATTAAATTGTAAGCAAGAAGGAACTTGCAGAAGCTATGGCTAGGAGAGAAGTGTTGATTTTCTAGTGCAATTAGGGTTAGCACAATGTTTATGAAATTCTGATAATTTCTTTTGATGTAGATCTTCTTTTAACTTGTTCCAATATATCATTCAACCATTATACTTCAAAATTTCAACCATAAAGAATAATAGATTAATAGAGATCACAATGCATAAAAGAGAGACAAGATTTACCTTGGGAAAACCCACTACGGGGAAAAACCCAACATCCTTTTCAATAGAGAAATTCTTCTTGTTCAATGAGAAACACACCTAGAACTATGGTCAAACCTGGTCTTCTCCTCCAAGTCAAGTCACCCAAACTAATCTTGCATTTCACTCTTGATCCTGCACTTCAAGAATTTTGGCCTTCCTGTAATACCCAGTTGCCCAGAATTTTGGCCTTTGTAGCTGTTGCCCCATTAACCCAAAAAATTTCAGCCCCTTGCAATAGTTGCCTCAAAAATAATGAATCATAGAGTGAGATACCTTCACACGTGTGAGTTGCTAGAGGGAGAGGAGAGAGAAAATTTAGCCTTCTTTATCCTTTTTGTCCTTCCCTCTCTTTCCCAAAAGCTGTTTTGAGAGAGGAATGTGAATTGCCCAAATGAGGAGCTTGAGCTGCGTTTATATAGTAGTCTATCTAGGGTGAATGGACATGTCTCTTGGCTAGGGCTAACTTGACATGGAGGGAAACCGATTTGTCACTTTTGGAGCCAAAAATTTCATTTTAAAAATTCAAATTTACATCTTTTAAAAGTTGCAATGGGACTTTGACTCAAGCATTTATAAATATGCTTTACAATGATATATATCATTACATCAAGTGACCAAAAGTACATTATGAAGACCGACCATAGTTACAAATTCAACACTCCCTCTTAACTAGGGAGGTATTTATAATCATTGTCATAAATGTTCTCAAATTGAACAATTTTCTCCAAAGAAAAGGTTATCCATTATTACCAGCATCATCATCTATCATCAACATCTGCTAGTGGCCATATTGGGGGTGGTACTAAGCCCATGGCAATGTCATCATCGTATTAGGACTCACTCCTCCAGAGTGATTGGTCCTCGAATCCCATGGCCGCTACCTAGGCCAAAATGCTGAGACCCTCAACTAGCAAGCACTTACTCACCCTTCCTGGTGAGCACTTTGGGCCAAGACCTCACTCAATCCCTGCTTGGTTGGTGATCGGGTCTAGATGTTGAACATGACCTCACTCCACCCCTATCCGATGTGTGATTAAGGTCCAAGACCTCATTCCACCCTTCCGGTATGTGATTAGGGTCCAAATGCTGAAGGACCTCACTCCATCCTGCCTGGTGTGTGATCAGGTTATAGGACCTCATTCCACCATTTTTGGTGTGTGATTTGTTGAAGAATCTATGGCAATTAGAGTTAATGAGATTCTTCTTGCATGATAACTATTTGAGAGGTATTTAACTTTTTGCTTATTAGCATATTCTTCAGTGTGTCCTCTTTAGTTCATCAAATAGCTTCCAAAACAAAGAGACAAGAACACAAAGTGTTGGCATTTTGCGAGGGCCAAAACCTCTCCTTCTTGGAGAGGAAAACCCGCACAAAATTCTTCTTATAGAGATTCCAATTGACGAACACCAAGACCATGACCCTTGGCTTCTAATGCCACTCCAAGACCAAGACAACAATCCTCTGCTTTGTCACTGTTGAGATCATCACCGTCATTGCTATGTTACGAAGTTCAATTCTATCACTGAGGTTATTGCACCTTCACCTTCATCATGATCATTACTGCTGCATTTTTGTTAGATCTTGATTGGGCTCTTAGTTATGCATTTTTCATAATTTTGTCTTCATCAAATTGAGGCCAAGTTCATGACTTCAACCAAATTGTATGTCATGCCAAGTCGCGTTAATGTAGGATCTATTCATCGCAATTGATGAAATTATTGAGCTCCTTTTTGCCACCCTTAATTCGAGACTGTAATCATGATTATATGCGAGATCACTTAGTGATTGCGTTCAGATATCTGCATCATCACTTAGATCATTCGATGTGTTTTTCCGTGTGCATAGAGATCCAATGTATTACTCATTGAAGAACAATGATCTAAAAGTTGTGTATATGTCGAGAGTGTCTAGCTCCATCCACAATTACAGTGACTACAATTTATGTGACTGTGTTGGAGAGGCCGAGATTGTAATTGCATTGAGATCATGATCACAGGCATAAAGTATCATTCTCCTTCACCGAGACAACGTATCATTCTTCTTTATCGAGACATCGTATCATTCTCCTTCACCAAGACAGAGTATCCACCGAGCACCGAGACAGAGAATTCACTGAGCATCGAGACAGAGCATTCATTGAGATAGTGAGATTATAGTCACGTTGTTATACTTCGCTGTCTCGAGATTCTCTGAGGAGTTCATTCTTCTTTCTTTCAACGCTGATCTTTAGTCTTATATATATAGTGATCTTGTCTTCCATATCAAGCCGACATTACAGTAGATCATTGTGACACCAATTTTGAGCCGGCTTGACATCTGTAAGTGCTTTGAGGCCGACATGACTGTCTTTCTCATTGTTTAGTTGGCAGACTTCTTCTTTGGAGGATTGTGCTTGTCTTCGAGGGCTACTTGACACTAGGTTGATCCATATTCATTACATACATGCTCAAGAAGAGCTCTTTAACATGATCTTGACTCTTTGACTTTTCTAGACCTATGGAATGAGCAAGAAACTCATTCGTATAATTTACAAAAAAATAATATTTCTTTTTCTTGATAGGTACAAAGATCAAAATTACATTTACAAATACAGAACCTAGTTACACTTTTCTTCAACATTCCCTCTTAACTAGGGAGGTATTTACAATGGTACTTGGTCATTCTCAATCTGGAGAATTTCTTATAAGAAGAATTGGATTGATAATCCCATCTATATAGCATCACATCAACCAACATTGTCACACTGCAAGGCCTTGACTAACAACGCCATCTCTCCACGAGACCATGAGCTACAATGCTGGCGAGACCAATGATTATAGACACCTTCATCATTGTCTCTCAAGGTACATACCCACCCGAGTGTTCACTGAGTATGACCTTCTAGGAATATTCTTATCTTGGGTTCCTAGCCCTTAGTATATCGCTCCTCTTGCCTACTCTTATCTTGGATGCCCTGCACATCCTCAAATAGCATCGGATGCCAGATGATTACCCAATCCTCCATTCTTTCTTCCCAGGTGAAGACAAGAATGTTATGTCTATCTCTCCCTCTCAGTTAGGGAGGATACATCCATCATGTGTCTACATTTCTCTTCATGGCCTTCACTAAGACTTACGATTGTTAGTCTTGGTCTAGTGCAAGACACATGAAATAGAAAAACACAACTGTCACTCCTTTTTAATCAGGGGTGGCCCAATCCAAGCTCCCTCTTGATCAGGGACCTGTCAGAGCTCCCTCTTAGCAAGGGACTCTCCTTTTTCATCAACAACTTCTTTTTCATGGGTCCTTCAGCTGCTTGATCAACTTCTTTCCTTGATGTAATGAAATTCCTTTGAGCTTCTTCCTTGTAGGACATCAACCATCTATCCCTTTCCTTCTTGGTTTGTCATGTCATTCCTTTCTTCAGGTAAAGTGGCCTCCTTGATACATATATGGAACCTTCGTTATATGGCTACTTCTTCCTCATCATGTTACTTTTAGGAATTTCCATCCACCACATTAATGTTGGTTGTACTTGTGCTTACAATTCTTGTTCCAGTAGCCTTGCATGAACTCATCCAGATATTACTCAAGAAATCAAAACATAACAATAAATCAAATCGTACCTTTCGAGATGTCTCTTCATCATGACATATTCATGTAGGTATCAACATCCTGCATACATGTTGACATATCTCCAAAGATATCCATTGTCAAGGGTCTCCATGTTTTCCAAATGATCATCAGAGTCTTCATATCTTTTTGGGAGATTTCTTAGTTAAATCTTCTTGGTTCTTTGGATGTTGATTGCCTTCATCATGCTTGCATATCTCACGATCTCTTCCTTCCTCACACATTCCTTTCCCAGTAGCTTTTAATCAGAGTTTCTTAATTGTAGTTAACCACCTCATACTTCATATGAGGATATGTTATGTTGATTTCATCTTAGTGTGACTTTATGCCTTCCTGCATCCTTTCAGAGGAGGAGATCCTTTTTCTCTTGATCATGCTTCTTAAGATAGAAGTAATGATCCATGTTCCTTGCAACCATACGAGTAATGATGCATGTTACCTCCAATTCAAGTCACCCAAACTGGTCCTGCACTTCTAGAATTTCGATCCTCTTGTCCAGAATTTCAGTCGTGCAGCGGTTGTCCTAGTAACACAGAAAATTTCGACCCTGTAGTAGTTGTCCTAGTAACCCAAATTTTTTTGGCGCCCTACAATAGTTGCCATAAAAATTGCGAATAGCTAGAGAGTGAGAGGACATAGAAAATTCATGCTTTTTCTTCATCCTTCTTTGTCCTTCTTGTCCTTCGTTCCCTTGCCTAGAAACTATCTTGAGAGAGGAAGGTGAATTGCTTAAATGAGGAGCTTGCGCTGTGTTTATATAGTAGTTTGTCTAGGGTGAATGAACATGTCTCTTGGCTAGGGCTGACTTGACTTGGTGGGAAGCCGACTTGTCACTTTTGGAGCCAAAAATTTCATTTTAAACATTCCAATTTACATCCTTTAAAATTCATAATGGGACTTTGTCTCAAAATAAATTTTCCTTTGAATAAAGCATTAATAAATATGCTTTACAATGATAAATATCATTACATCAAGTGACCAAAAGTTCATTATGAAGATCAACCTTAGTTACAAATTCAACAAGAAGCAAGTGGGTATGATGATTTTGACCTTGAAGACTCCTCCTCTATTCCTTCCATCAATCTTCATGACCCCTTTTGTTATGATCCTTCCCCTCTCAGGTCTCACTCTCAACCTCAAGGCCAATCCAAAGGTAAACAAATGATGAACATTAAGAGCTATTTCACACCTTCCTTCCTTCACACCTTCCCACTCAAGTCTGGGTCAACCCAACTTTGATGTTCATTGGAAAAGACAATGCAGAGATGTTGCATTTGAATACGTTGTTGGATGGTGGTATGATGTAGATATCCCCATTAATGCTGCTCATTCACCTTATTACCAGGCCATGTGGGATGTTTCTATCGTTGCAGGAAAGGGATTCAAAGGCCCTACTATGAATGACTTGAGGGCAACTCAATTGCAAAAGGAGATTTCATCCATTGGAGAATATTTGACCGAATTTAAAGGGTCATGGACCAAAACAAGTTATTCCATCATGTCAGATGGATGGACTGATGGAAAAAATCGCACTGTCATAAATTTCCTTGTCTCTTGCACTCAAGGAACCATGTTTTTAAGATCGGTGGATGCATATGATAGGGTGAAACATGCCAACCTATTATTTGAGCTTTTGGATGAGATTGTTACTGTAGCGAGGGGACAAAATGTTGTGCAAGTCATCACTGATAATGCCTCAAGCTATGTTCTTCTTCGAAATATGCAAGAGGCCAAATATAGGACCATATTTTGGACCCCATGCGCTGCACATTGCATAGACCTCATGCTTGAGGACATAGGAAAAGTCGAGTGGGTAAAGAACACTGTAGAGCATGCCAAGAACATCACAAAACACATCCTGCAGCCACTCATTGGTATTGATCCAGTCGAGGAGAAACACTGGGGGTAGGGAGCTTGTTAGGCTTGCCATCACGAGATTTGCAACTCACTTGCTCACATTGCAATCTTTCACTTCCCATCAACAAAACTTGCAGAAAATGTTTTCTAGTGATGATTGGAATTCATCTCGGTGGGCTTGTAGAGCAGACGGAAAAGACACCAAAAAGAAAGTTTTTGACAACACTTTTTGGAAAAAAGCAGCAGAGCTTGTGAAAATTGGTGAGCCCCTTGTTAAGGTCTTACTGTTAGTGGATGGGGAAAAATTGGCCATGGGCTACATCTATGCGGCTATGGATAAGACAAAGGAGCAGATACGAGCAACCTACAAGGACAGAGTAGGTAAATATGGGCCTATTTGGGAGATCATTGATAACATACGGAACAATCAACTCCATTGTCCTATACATGCAACCGGGTATTTCTTGAACCTAAAATATCATTATAAAGCTAAGCTAGGAGAAGATCATACTGGGGAGGTCAGAGATGGGTTGTACGAGTGCTTGGAGTGCATGGTACCTGATGTGTTGCTGCAGTTGGAAATGCATCAACAACTCATTGCTTTCTCTAGGGCCACAGGCACATTTGGCAAATATCTGGTAAAGATTGCAAGAGATGTGAATCAACCCTGTAAGCAATTCCAATTCATTTGTTTTTTTCTTTTCTTTTAAAGTTCAATTGTTTAAAATTGAAGCTATAATTTGTACTTTGTAAATTGTTCAAACTTACCATTTAAATGTTGAACAATGAATAAACTCTGGTCTTTGTCTTTGTAGCACATTTGTGCGAGTCGTTTGGAAGCCAATGTCCTCAATTGCAAAAATTTGCAGTTAGAGTTCTTAATGAAACTTGCAGTGCGTCTGGGTGTGAGCGCAATTGGTCTATTTTCTAACTGGTTCACACAAAGAAGAGAAGTCGTTTGGAATAAAAACAATTAAATGATCTTGTCTTCGTGCAGTACAACCTTCGACTAAGGAGGAACCAGTTGTTGAACAAAAGACTTGATACACATTCCATTGTGTTGGATGATATTGATCCAACTTCAGAATGGGTGGAGGAGACTCATCCAATTGCGTTTGATGCTGATTTTGATATTGATTCCATGGAGTTGGGGGGTGTTGATCCTAATGCAGATTTGGTAGTTGACTAAGTAGCTAGAGGAAGCGAACCACCAAGACCAAGCATGGCACATGGTATTGGTGAGGGGAGTAGTAGTCGTGCAGCTCGTCCAACTTGTGCTTCTAGTTCTGTGAGACCTAATACTTCTATTGAGGTTGGAGAGGAGTGTGAGGAGTCTCGACTCCCAGGACTCTGAGTCAAATGATGTTTATGTAGCTCCTGTTGATGATCCCATGACTAGTAGTGGTGATGAGTGATCATGTTGATAATGATTTGTAGTAGGCTAGTGGCCTTGTATCTTGAATTTTAGCATTGTTTTTGGACCTCTAGAGGCCATTTAGAGCTTCATTGGTTATATATATTTTGTTGATGATATCATTGATATGTATTGCATTCAGTGCCATTTTGATATATGCAACCGTACATGGTATATAGATCAAAAGAATTTTCATATTTTGTCTCCAATGGTTTGTAATCTTAAAAATAGGTTTTTTTTCATTAAAAAATAAATATTTTATGTATTTTTTTCAATTTCGGTTTATTGAACTTGGTTTGATCCGGTTTTGGTTCAAATCACAGTTAGATAGGCGACTAGTTCGATGCGTGGTTCCAGTTTTGAAAACTTTGATAGGGCATCTAAAATAAGGGGAGTCATGGAGGACTGATATTCTTTGAGGGTTGGGGAGCCCAAGATAAGAATAGTCCTCATGGAGCACACCCTGAGAACTCGGGTTGGGTATGTTTCGAGAGAGACAATGATGATGAGGGTGTCTATAAATCATTGGGTCTCGTCAACATTGTGCTCAGATCTCGTCAAGAGATAGAGCTGTTAGTGAAGGCCTTGCTATGTGACAATGCTGGTTGATATGATGCTAAACAAATGGGTTACCAATCTGATTCTTCTTATGAGAAATTCTTTAGATTGAGAATGACCAGGTACCATTATGAATACCTCCCTAGTTAAGAGGGAGTGTTGTAAAGTGTAACTAGGTTTGGTCTTCATAATGACATGTAATTATGATTTTATGTAAGAGATGTAAAGAAGAAAAATTATTATGCTTACATCATGGGTTTCATGAACAAGAGATTTTATTTTATTATAGACTCCCATTGAGAGCTCTTAGGAATTTTGTCATCTAGTCATAAAAGTATAAAGAGTCATTGTCATGTAATGAAGACATGTTACATTATAAAGAGTCACACTTGTCTATGTAAAGTCATCTTCCAAGACCTTGTCACTAGCCCTCTTGAAATCGACCTACAAAGAAGGAAGAATCAAGTAGATGATGTCGACCTCTCTTCGAGGAAAAGTCGGCCTATTCCTGAGATCATGTCGTCCTAAAGGACATGTGAAAAACATGTATATATACAAGTACTCGACCTCTCTTGGAAGCATATCAATCTTGGTTAAGCAAGTCTACAAGGAAGTGCGAAGCTCATACTCTAAGGAACCTCTATCTTAGCGAAGGAAGAAAGGAAAACAAAGTTCGTATGGACTATTTTGGGTAGTATATCCTCCCACGTGCGAAGGCAGAAGAAACGAAGGTGCCAGAAAAAGGGTTGAAGAACTTGCAACCACGTGAGAGTAATCTTGTTTGGGTAAAAGATCTCGCTAGAAGGAGCCAAGTAGCAGTGTGTTAGGTCTCTCTTTTGAGATCTCAAGGAGACCTAGATTCTCAAGGAGGCCGAGAAGAAGGAGATCGAGTTTCTCAAGGAAGCTGAGAAGAAAGAGATTGATTTTTCTCAATGAAGTCGAGAAGAGGAAGAAGAAGAAGCAGTGTCAGAAAGAGGCTAGTGACTTGGTCTTGGGAGGACTCCAGTGTCAAGGGTCATTGTCATGGTCTTGGTGTTTGTCAATTGGAGGTCTATAAGAAGAATTTCGTTTGCGTTTTCCTCTCAAAGAGTGAGAGGTTTTGGCCTTGGCTAACAAGCCTACATAATGTGTCTTTTTCCTCTCTATTTGTACAAAAAAAAAGAAGATTCTAATTAAGATTTAAAAGACTATCACAAGCAGTTATCATAAGCAAAGAAATCACTTAATCATTGATGCACTAGATTTCTCAACAGTCCTAACCTTGTTTGAGGCATCCACTAATTTGAGAAACATTGTGCCTGTTGGACAATATACAAGGAATTTTTTTAAAGTTATATTCCTTTGATCTGTCCATCCATCACTCATGATGGTGCACCTTGTTTCTACCCAGGATGAATGAAACTTAGATAGCACAAGCATAACGTCTTCAACACTCTCTAACAACAAATTTGTCCTAAGGCTCTTTGATGAAGAGGCTTTGAACCCTAGATCTGCAACAGTAACAGAATCAATCATAGCTTGCCACTAAGGACTTTTGGCATAGTGGAAAGGAATGTCAGAATAGTACCAAAAGTTAGTAATGGATTTCCTTGCCTGACTATGGATATTTTTTTTTCCAACCAGTGGCATCCAAGGTAGGTTGGGAACCGGGTTTTGTGCGGGGAGCAAAAAAGGTGTTTATGTTTCAACTTCCAGTGTTGAATGTGGGAGGATTCATTTAGCGGCTAGCCTTGAATTTGACTTGGACTTGGAGGCATGTGTGGGAAACTTGGGAACGACATTGAGGATTCAACAGAGGGAGATGACAAAGGGGTAGTGGAAGAAAAACCGTCAACTCTGGGAGTACCTATTTCTGTTTTTTGCTTTTCCTTCTTGGCATTATGTTGACTCAACATATCAATGGCCAAGGTTGCTTGGTGTTTGACATTTTCGTCAACGTCTTTACAGAGACCTATATCATGGTTGTGTATCTGTGCAAGATGGTATTGAATCTATAAAATCCTCCACTACATTTCGCTTTGCAAAATTTACAAAAGAGCTTGGGGTCTCTGGGAATCTTCTGACAATATGCCCAAGCAAAGTCCTTCTCCCTCGACATTGTTGTTGTTTTGGACTAGTGTTTAAATTGTGGCTTCTGTTAAGATTTGGAGTTGTGCCTTATGTTTAATTTGGCTCTTGTAAAAGACAATAAAAAACTAAAATTGAAAATTCCATATATGTTCGAACTTTGAACTTTGAAATTTGTACTATCATATGTACCTAATCTAACTAGTTAATTAAGGAAGGAATCAAGATAAATAACTGGAGGCACCATATAGATTAGGGCAGGCTAGGTAGGATGCAACACATAGAATCTAGATTAGGTTCTTTAGCTCCACAACAAGTGGTCAATGAGCCGAAGTCATTTCTTTATGGCACTTTTGTCTTGTGAAGTTTGTGATTTTCTCTATTCTGTTAACCGGAAAAATAACATAATCCACTACACTTTTCTTCATGTAATTTTCTAATTAGAACGTGTAACAATTAACTTCTCTCGAGTGCCTTCAACATGCTAATTAGTGGTATGTGATAAAATTGTGGGCATTGCACATGGATAGAATTTCATCCCTAGATTGGATGATTTCTTTGATTGTATGTGATTAAATTGTGGGCATTGCACATGGATAGAATCTCATCCCTAGATTGGATGATTTCTTTGATTGTATATGATTAAATTGTGGGCATTGCACATGGATAGAATTTCATCCCTAGATTGGATGATTTCTTTGATTACATGTGTTGTTGTTCTTCTCTGTTGGTTAATTAGAGCTGATGCACAGTTTCTGTGAGGCTTGCGGCCTGTAGGTTCATTGTCTTCTTGTTGAAGTCACAAACCATTACTATGTCTTCCCCTATCTGAGACCTCATCCTATTTAGTATTTAGCGACATTCTATTTCTCAATAGTGCGACACTATTGTTCAACATAAAGTCTCTGCTCTTCCACATTCAACAGAAAGTCTCGGGCCTCGGCTACGACATTGAGCACGACGATAGATAGTCACTATATATATTACATATACTATTATACATTGAATATTCAGCTCCATAACATATGTATCTTCACTAAAATCGTGACAAAGATATGTTCATGTAGTTGTTGCACCCATTACACACGTTGCACGAAATAGAGTTTAATAAACGGATAGTGACTACATACATCGACACTTAATTGATAGTGATTATATACGAGGCTGCAACAAAATACGTTGGCCACTAAACAACAAAATACGTTGGCTCGTCGCCCGTTGCCCGTCGGTTTACCTTCTTGGCGTCTTTGAGAAATCAAAATAAATGAGCAGTGAAAAAAGGATGTATTTACGTTTTAGAATGTTGCCGTAACCCTAAACGTGGACCAAGAATTGGATTGTATTAATTGTTGCAAAAAATCACATAACTCGCCCAAATCATATCAAATCACTGACTCGCGAGTCAAATTTGCATTGACCATGAGTCAAACTCGCGTGGGCGAGTAGATTAAGAATCGCGCTTAATCACGAGTGATCGATGATTCTTGTAACACTGATTCCAAGAAAACAAATATACTAATATTAAAGTTAGCCAAGTCAACAATAATATAATATTAAAGTTAGTTGCAACTTTTTTCCAAAAATAGATCTAAGAGATAAGGGCACCTTCTTAGCTTGAGGATAGACTAAGTCTAGGTTCCAAAATAGTAAATTACATGTGTGCCGTCCTAGATAATGTGTCCAAGTGTCAGATAGCCATGGAGTAATGCAAGCAACTCGAACATGAGTAGATGTGCAAGCACTCAACCTTATCCACCCATGTGACATGTAGATTCGATTGTTTTATGAGTAGAATGAGTTAATAGGTATCAATGTGGCAAGGCATATTGATTTGAAGAGAAGTGATGGTGGAGGAGTAATAACACTAAAATGTCAATGCCCTTATGGAGAAGTGTGCTAGGTGACCTTATCCAAACGCATGAATAAGACTGCAATTCAACCTCCTAAGTGGACATCTCCAATAAAATGCATGGAATCATGTGCAAATAGTCTCCCTAGGTTTTCAATATGAAGATAGATAGCTAAAAAGATGGAGTTCTCAACTGATGTAGACCATGAATGCTCATACCAACCCTAAAAGATGTGCAAATAAATGTTGCATTAATCGTTATCGGGATAATATCGACGCGAGGAAAAAATCTGAAAAAATAGTAATTATTGGGAAATAATCGGGAGATAATCATTTGGTACAAAAATATTCATTTTTTTCAATTCTTTTAATATCTAAACCATCTACAACATAAAATAAATACATTGACACACAAATATGATAAAAGAACTAATATATAAGATGTTTAAGATCATTTCTAATGCTAAAATCACACATGACATTGAATCATATCCTGAATAGTAAGTCCTGACTCTTGAGTCCCAACTCAGCTTCAAAATATCAACAAAAAATATAATAATGTATCTCATCATGTCATAATGTCATATACAATAAAATGAAGAAAATAACTAAAGTCTAATCCTATTGATTTCCTCTGCCCCTCTTGCGAGAAAATGCCATAACTTTCCCTTTCCCTCTAGATGTAGATGCTGGTGGCCGTGCTGGTGGAGATGGCAGTGGAGTCTGATGTGCTCTAGAAGCTGAAGAACTAGAAGTAGGAGCTATAGGAGGTAGACCACGTCCTCTACTGGTGGCAGGGGTAGCCCGGGCAGATGGTGTCACCTCCTCCTCCTGTTCCTCCTGCTCCTCCTCGTCCCCCCCCTCCACTACATCCTGCACTAACCAATCATCGACAGACTCCATGAGAGGCCTCTAAGCCTCAACCCTCCATGCAGCAGTGGTGTCAATCTGATCCAATGAGATTGCCTTCACATCATGTGTCCTCTCAAGTTGCCTCACCCATAATCGAAGATTGTAGTAGATGTAGACCATGTCATTAAGTCGTTGGGACTCCAACTTGTACAAAGATCATGAAATAATAATTAATAATTAAAAAAAAATATTGTTTAATGAATTTAAAAATTTATTTGGAAATTTGCAATATTTTAAATGTTTAAGTGTTAACCTGTTGCGCTTCTTGTTGTGTATTTTTTCAAATACACTCCAGTTGCGCTCACATCCTGAGGAGCTACATGTTTGGCCGAGGATGTAAATGGCAAGCTTTTGCAAAAGGGGTACCCTGCCACCATACATTCTCCACCATGCATCTACAACAAAATTACAAATACAATTTTAAATGAACATAAGAAAAAAAAGGAATTTGAAGAGACAATGAAATTTGAAGCAAAGTTACAAATTAAAAAATACCTGGCATTTTAATCGTCCTATCAATGATAGCCATCTCAAAGCCAAATGTGCCACCTGCCATCCTATATGCCTCAATTTCTTTAGAGATCTCTGTACGTTGTTCTAGAAATCGCACCATCTTCTGGACACAGGATAAGAATCCATCCATGATCTCAGCATCAAATACAAAGCCACATGCGTAAGAAGATGCGGGGTTCAGGAAAAGCCCAACAACATGAATGGGACGATGGAGTGTGTTGTTCCATCGCTCATCAATCACTCCCCATGGGAGTTGTCTCTGAAACCCATCATCTCCCTTATCATCATAGTAGGCCCGAATGGCTTCTTTGGCCCTGTCCATGGCCTCATACAAGTAGCCCATTGCGGGCTTCTCACCATCAACCAACCGAAGAACCTTTACCAAAGGTTCAGTAACGACGCACACCTCTTGCACTCCCGCCCAAAAGTCTTCTTGGTATGAAACTAGTCTGCATACGGCCTCTCCCTCTGGTTTGCGACTCATTGGCAAAGCACGCCACTCCTCTGAAAGAAATATTCTCTTCACATCCCACATAAAATTCAGGAGGGATTGAAGAGATATGAAACTGGTGGCAAACTGTGTAATGGCAGGGAGCACCAACTCCATGTTGTTGGTGAATCTTCTCAACAAGCTAAGCACAGATGTATGGTTATATATAAATTTTGTAATGCTTTGGGATGAATCACCAATATCTTTGACAAAGGGAATTTTCCCTATGTCCTCCAACATCAAATCAATACAGTGTGCAGCACAAGGTGTCCAAAATAAAGTAGGATGCCTGTCCATAAGCATCTTGACAGTAGCAACATAATTTGCAGCATTGTCCGTTATGACTTGGACAACATTTTCTGCACCCACCTCCAAAATAAACACATCTAGCAAATCACATAAAGTTCTTGCATCTTTGATTTGTGCAGATGCATCAACAGATTTGATAAACATAGTCCCCTTGGGACAACTAACCAAGTTTAAAAGGGTTCTCCCCTTTTGGTCAGTCTAACCATCTGAAATAACAGTGCATCCTGTTTGTGCCCATGATGCCCTAAAATCCTCCAATCTTTGGGTGCAGTCAAGCTTTACATTTTGAAGAATCCGGCCTCTGAAATCATGATAAGAAGGGATTTTGTACCCTAGGCCAACACTTACAATAACATCAACAACAGGTTGGAAAAATGGATTATTCCTTACAATGCTGAAAGGAATATCACTCTAGAGGAAAAATTTGCCAGCAACTTGTCAGCTTGTTCTTTTTCAGTTCTTTTTAGCATTGAACTGATAGATGGCTGTGAACAAGGTGTGGTTCGAGGAACAAAAAATGATGTGGTAGCTACTAGATTGGTTGATGTTGCAGTAGAACCAGTGCCACTTGCTTTAGCTGACTTTTTCAGTTGCCTTTTGATTTCTTCTTTGGCCTCTCTATTATGGTCTAAAACTTCCAATGCTTTCATGGCTCTTTGGATGAGTTCAAGATTTGTATTTGAACAAGGCCCTACATCATTTCTAGGGATTTGTGCAAGGTGATACTTCAACCTGTACACCCCCCAGGACATAGGGTGGCCACACAACTTGCAAGTCAAGTTTAGTCTATCATTCGGAGCTTTAGGTTCACCATATTCCCAGAAAGGATCCAATTTCCTTGGCATGTTTGTTTTTGAACTTTGAAGTTGCAAACTTGAATGGTGTTTCGGTGAAGTTGTGAACCTATGGGAAAATAAGGATTACAATTTAGTATTTACAAGTTACAAATTTACACTTTAGTATTTTAATTTTTAATTTTTACATTGTACAATGAAAACCCAAGTTACCCAACCAAAAACGACCATTCCAAACCCAAGTTACCCAACCATTCCAAACTCAAGTTACCCAACCAAAAACAATGAAAAAAAACATAAACAATGTTTAAAAACAATGAAAACAAAAAAAATTTGGTGCCCATAGTCATATCAAGTTACCCAACCAAAAACATTGAAAAAATACAAAAACAATGTTTAAAAACAATGAAAACAAAAAAAAATTGGTGCCCATACCAAGTTACTCAACCAAAAACAATGAAAAAATACAAAAACAATGTTTAAAAACAATGAAAACAAAAAAAAATTGATCCCCATACCGTTTCTATGGAGAAATCGGTCTCCTCCTCTTGATTTTCTCCTCCAAGCACTTGAAAAATCTTCAAACCCTCTCAAGCAATGTCTCCTAGCTCTCTCCAATGCTCCTCTGCCCTCTGCGCGCTTGACTGTGCAAATGAATTGACAAAAAACCCAAAAAATCGTTATAAAACCTCGCTGCCCTGACTGCCCACGATAATTTCCGATTTTATCGCGATTTTTTGGAAAATCCGTGATTTTTTGAAAAAATCGCGATAATTTCCAAAAAATTGGGCAAAAAAAATACCGGCGATAATTTCGAATAAAACTCGCGATATTCTCGTTCTGATGAAAAACTCGCAATAAAACGATAAAATCGCAATAATATCGCGATTTTCACAACACTGGTGCAAATAGATACTCCAAGTGGCACACGTTGCTCCAAGTCATGATAAGACTAAGTTAGTGTGGTGGATCTCACAATAGGAGGTTGAAAATCATCAAACAAACACCATAGATCAAGTTCCAAGCCATGAAAACAACCCGATCAACTTAAATGTGTGTCATACCCACTATCTAAGGAAAGAATGCATTGGTCCATGAAAAATGCCTCCAAGTGTGTGCTTGCAATAGGGCATTGCAAGCGTGTGAGGTTCCAAGTCACCAAAAGGACCTCATCAACCTCCACATGTGTGTCATACCCACCATCCAATGAAAAAATGCCTTGATCCATGATAAATGCCTCCACGTGTGTGCAAGCAATATATACCTTCACATTAATGAGGTACCAAGTCACCAAAAAATGTAATGTCAACCTCAAAACATAAGAATGAGGCCAAGTGCTCTAGTAGTGGAGTCAAGTGTGCAACAAGGAGTGGGTTGGCCCCTCCTCTCAAACCCCAAGATGTTAGAAAACTATGAATAGGTAGGGTCCTCATTGAATTTGAGTGTTTGTGTTATATAACACCTCCATGAGACATCAATAGACTCTCCCATGCATATTCCACCAACTTGTTGAATTTTGTAGCTATGGTCAGTCTTTATAATTAATATTTTTTATCATTGATTTCAGTATTTATGTAAAGCACGTTCTTCATGCTCAAAAGAAAATTATGGTCTTCATGTATTTGTCAAAAGAAAAATATAAAGGCATGTTCTTCATGACCTTCTCAAGAAAGAAAATTTGAATTTTGAATTTTTGTTTTTGGCTCCATAAGAAGTCCAAGTCAGCCCTCCAGTGATCAAGTCGACCTGGCCCCTATTCGACCAATACTATAAATATCCACTTCGTTCTCCCTCCAAAGAGGCAATTTAGATTGATCATATCAAGTACAATTTTGCTCCTCTAAGTGAAGAAGTAGAAGGTAAAGACAAGGAGAAGAAGTTCAAGGTCAAAGGAGAGAGAAACAACCTTGAACGTGTGGAAATTTGACCTTTTGTTGCTCGCACATGTAACTATTCTGGGCCATGTTTTTCCATGGTATATTTCTTTGGGTAGTTCGAATTTCTGAGGAAGAGAGAGGCCAAATGTCAGACCTTGAATGAGTTGACAAGGAGCATATTGTGGAGGGCTTTAACTTGGATTTTTAGTGGGCAATTTTGCTGGTCAGTTTGTTTATTGTCTTGACTTTGATGTCTCTCTTGTTGAATTGATTCTCTAAGGAAAGGTTTGCTGGGTTTTTACTTTGAGTGGGTTTTCCCAGGGTAAACTTTGTGTTCACTTTGTGCATTACGATGTTTATTATTCCTTCTACTGTTATGGTTGAATATTTGAAGTCTAATTGCTTGATGAAGAAGTTGTAAATGCTAAAAGAATATATATATATATATATATATCATGAGAAGTAATTATCGGTCTTCAAAAATTAGTGCTAGTTTATATTGCACTTGAAATTTAAACATGTTATTAGAGCTATGGTATATGAGCAGCCTTGTTCTAGAATAGTAACCCTAGATCTGTCATCAATGTGTTTTGATCAAAAGAAACGTAAGTTGTGCTGGTGTAAAAAGTTTTGAAGAAGTTTGAATCTCTAAATCCTAAATCTCAGACCTAGCCTTAGGACCTATTTCATAGGCCGAAAATCCTTAGATGATCCAAAAATGACCTCAGAACCAGTGTTGCATGAAATGCCCCCCCCCCCCCCCCCAAAGGATCAATACCCTGCAACACGACCTGTACGGATTCGTGGGTGTTCTACCATCCGAAATCTGTTTCGGAAATTCAGAAACACGGACAGGCCAAAAAAGATGGTTCTTGCCCTGTTGGAACTGTTCGGCCGGATTCGCGTTTCGATCGACGGATCGCCTAGCCAAAATGTGGTGTTTCGGGGCCTAATCCATATGGATCACGACCATTTCCGTGGGCAGCCAGCTGGTTTCGCCGTGCGGCCGCACAAATGAGACTTTTTTTGATTTTTTTTTTTCTATTGCTTGGGGGTGGGTCCAAGATGGGTTAGGGTAAGGAATGAATGGATTAAAAGGCCCTTTCACCTCTCATTTGCTCACTTGTATTTTTTGAGAGCTTGGAGAAGAGAGGAGAAGAGAGCTTGGAGAAGAGAGGAGAGACTTGAGGAGAGCTTGGAGGAGTGAAGGAGGAGGAGCTAGGAGAAGGAGGAGCAGCTTGGAGGAGTAAAGAAGGGCTTCCATCTACAAGAGCTAAAGAGGTAAATGCAAACCCCAAACTTCCTCATTTTTTTGTCATTGTTTTTGTATTTTTCTCCTCCCTCTCCTACTCTTTACCATTATTTCTTCTTGCTCATTTAATTGTAGGTTGTCCACCACCTATATCCATATTCCAAGATGGTGTTCTTTTGGCATCTATGTATCATTCCACTTTTGGTTTTAATGATGTCAAGGGGGAGTAGGAATAGAAGTGAAGAAGAACAAGAGGATAGTGTTCCCCATATGAGTGACCGATTGTATGATGAGGAGGAAGGGTTTGAAGAGGAAGGGGATGAACTTGAAGGGAACACTGAAACACTAGAGGGGAACGCTGCATTGACACCCTTGTGGAACTATGTGACCAAACTTGATGATAAAAAGGGTGCTGTGGGGATACAAATTTGCCCAAACATTTCAGCGAAACAAAGAAGAAAATACATCCAAATAGAGGAGGTTGCACACCAAAAAGGCAAGAAACAAAAAACTCAGTCTGAATCAAGTGCAACCTCTAGATTCGGTAGCTCATCTCCTCATGGTACTTCTGCAAGCTCTGAAGGTAAAAGAACAATAGGGGATTTCTTGAATGTTGCTGGGAGGGATGATGTGGACAGAAAGATTGTCCAATTTATTTGTGCTTGCGGTGTACTATTCAATGTGCTTCACTCTCCCTATTGGCATGAAATTGTAAAGGCCATCAATGAAGCCCCAAAATGATACAAGTCCCCCAACTATGAGAAAGATAGAACAATGTTATTAGAAAGAGAAAAAGCAAAGGTTCAAAGAGCTTTGACACATTTTACAAATGAGTGAGTGGATTGTGGGGTATCCATTGTATTAGATGGGTGGACAAATATTAGAAACCAACATTTGATAAATGTTCGAGTGTTTCTACTAGCGGTGCAATATGAGTGACCCATTGTATGATGAGGAGGAAGGGTTTGAAGAGGAAGGGGATGAACTTGAAGGGAACACTGAAACACTAGAGGGGAAAGCTGCATTGACACCCTTGTGGAACTATGTGAACCAACTTGAAGCTGGAAAGGGTGGTGGAAGCTACAAAATTTTGTGCCCTCATGGTTGTCATGGAGGAAAACCATTTAGTGGTTCATATACCCGTGGTAGGAGGCATCTTTGTGGGGTGATGGACAGTGATGATAAAAAGGGTGCTGTGGGGATACAAATTTGCCCAAACATTTCAGCTTAACAAAGAAGAAAATACATCCAAATAGAGGAGGTTGCACAACAAAAAGGCAAGAAACAAAAAACTCAGTCTGAATCAAGTGCAACCTCTAGATTTGGTAGCTCATCTCCTCATGGTACTTCTGCAAGCTCTGAAGGTAAAAGAACAATAGGGGATTTCTTGAATGTTGCTGGGAGGGATGATGTGGACGGAAATATTGTCCGATTTATTTGTGCTTGCGGTGTACCATTCAATGTGCTTCGCTCTCATTATTGGCATGAAATGGTAAAGGCCATCAATGAAGCCCCAAAAGGATACAAGTCCCCCAACTATGAGAAAGATAGAACAATGTTATTAGAAAGAGAAAAAGCAAAGGTTCAAAGAGCTTTGACACATTTTACAAATGAGTGAGTGGATTGTGGGGTATCCATTGTATTAGATGGGTGGACAAATATTAGAAACCAACATTTGATAAATGTTCGGGTGTTTCTACTAGTGGTGCAATATTTATTACATGTCATGACTCCTCCTCCATTAGTGCAAATTCCCAAAACATTGCAAATCTTCTATTGCAATGAATCAGAGATGTTGGTCCGAATAATGTGGTTCAAGTGATCTTAGATAATGCAACAAATTTTAAGGCAGGAGGAAAAGTTATTGAGCGTACTCATCCATACATCTTTTGGTGTGAGTGCTTGGTGCACACATTGAACCTTTTGATGCATGATATTATGAAGCATAAAGAATGTGGATGGATTATTGAGCTTTACAAGAAAGGGAAGCAACTCATTAAATTTATCGCAGGGCATGCAAGGGTAAACTACTTCTTTGGCACTTACTCCAAGTTGTAGTTGCTTAAAATTGCAAAAACAACATTTGCAAGTTATTACCTCACATTTAGGCGACTAGTGAAGGTGGGACAAGCTTTAACTAATATGGTGACGTTTGAATCATGGGAGGAAATTATCAT
This sequence comes from Pinus taeda, assembly GCA_000404065.3. Taxonomy (NCBI): domain Eukaryota; kingdom Viridiplantae; phylum Streptophyta; class Pinopsida; order Pinales; family Pinaceae; genus Pinus; species Pinus taeda. Next base: position 432,261 of record APFE030196549.1, read on the forward strand.
TGATAAAGATGGTGCTAATGTTGCCAAGGACACTATTCTCTCCATGTTCTTTTGGTCACAGGTTAAATATGTTTTACAAATCACCAAACCAATTTATTACATGATCAAAATCGCAGATTTAGATCGGCCAATAATTGGGGAGGTGTATAAGCAAATGGATAGCATGTTGGGGCAAATTAGAGACGTTGTTGAGCCTAGAGATATCACCTTGTACAATTATATTCGTATAGAGGTGGAAAACCGATGGGAAATGCTAAATGTTTCATTGCATGCATTAGCATATATTTTGACACCTAAATACTATCATCCATCATGGCTTTCAACACCAGCACCTGGAGGGGGGTGTAGGAGAACCACATCTAGATCCAAAGGTTCTAGAAAAATATATGATTGCATTTGGTAAATTAGTCCTTGATGAGGAGGAGGCTGCCATGGCACGGAAACAGTTGAGCAACTATATGCTTAGCACTGGTCCATTTGGGAGCATGCATGCAATTAGGGATTGAGATAGTTTTTCTTCTCGAGTGGTGGAAAATGCATGGAGGTGCCACTCCACTTCTACAAGCTTTGGCATTGCAGGTGCTATCACAGGTGGTAAACACTTCTTCCGCAAAGAGGTGTTGGAGGTCTTATTCTTTCATCCACAATGTTAAAAGGAATAGGTTGAGTTTAGATCGGGCAAAGAGCTTGGTTTATGTTCGTTACAAATTACGATTGTTGTCCCATTATTGTGATGATGTAAAGAATAATAAAGACCTTAAGGTTTGGGACAAGAATCTAGAGGAACCTAGTTTGGAGGATGGAGTGTTGCAATTAGAGTAATTGGAGGATGCTCTTCTCCAAGTATGTCCATTGTGGTATGAATTTTGCTTATAAAGCATTTCTCTAATTCCTGTTTTTAATTTTTTCGTTAACTAGTGGTTTTTTTTGGTATGAATTTTTTGAGTGATTTCAGGATGATGATGATCGAGTTGAGTTGCCACCCCCATCTAGTCCCTTGGTTCCCAGGTTCCATGGTTCAACATCATCAACATGGGCTTCGTCTTCATCAGTTTCAATTCGACTCCCACAACTTCCACAGGCACCATCTTCTTCATTGCCGCCACGTACTCTTTGTGGTGGAAGGAGGAGAGATTAGTAGAAATATTCACAATTTACTACTTTTGTCATAGATTAATCATTAGACTTGTAGGCTTGTTGTGAATTTGAACCTTTTTGTCTTGGCAGTGACCAAGTGGCCTATTTTGTAAACATTATTATTTGAATTTTGGACATGACTAAGGTTGACAGTTGCTCACTTGCTAGATAATATGCGTTATGTTTTATGTTTTATAATATGCTTAAATGTTTTATGTTTTATAATATGCTTAAAAATTTGATGTATGTTTGTAATTGTTAGAATATAGATGGTTGATGCTCAAATAAATAATCATTGATGTACAATGGAATCATGGATGCCATATCTATCTTGATTTATGTAAAAATATGCATATATTATATATATATATATATATATATATATATATATATATATATAGTAGACGCTTCCGAGACGCTTCGCTTCCTAAATTTTTGGAAAATGACGCTTTCACATCCTCGCTTCCAAAAAACATCCCTGTTTTGTCCCCGCTTCATGCAACGTTGCTTAGGACTATTGCAAAAGGCAGAGAAGGCCTCAAGATAATTTTAGGAAGGTCGAGAAGGCCACAAGATAACCTCAGCAAGGCCGAAAGATTTCAGTATAACATCCTTAGTAATCGAAGTATTCTCAGGCATAAAAATGATTACAATTTTGATTCAAAAAGCTTTAAAGTATACCACAATAAAATCTCTGTATTTGAAATCGATGTTTTTGAAGAAGCCAAGGTATTATTAATTCCCAAAACTAAAAGATTATAGTAGAGGTTGAGTCCTTTAAATTATGGAGGAGTCAAATTGAAACCAAGGTGCCAAGATCATTCTCTTGCAGGATCTGGTTATCAAATTGGAGGGCGAAACTTATATTGTCTTGGAAGCCGAGTTATTGATTAGATCGAGTTTCTTGAGCATCCCAGTACCGATTGCTACTGTGGTAAATCTGAAAAGTCTTAGAAGGTGGTCAAGAAAATATTTTGAGAAGATGAGGATTGAGTCAAGTCTAGACAATATGATGACACTTGCAAGATCACTTGTCTTATCTTACTCACACTATTGTTTTAAAGAATTCAAACCTATATCTGTCAAATGCTAAGATATTTTGAGATACCTACTATAAATATTTTTGATTTCATCTGTCTCTCTTTGGAAAGCTGCTAAGTAAAGACCACAACTTTGATTGAATATGCTATCTCCTTTGTGAATTCTTGGTTTGAGACAAATTTCAAGGGGTCTTAAATAATCATCTTATGAATTGCAAAGCAAAGCATTGAGCTGGTCTTATGGAAGGAAGTGGGATGCCATGATTTCATTCTTCACCTAGATAACTGGAAGAGTGATTTCCTTGCTATACTAAGACACTGAGATCCTATAACACTTTCTCCTTTGATTCTGATACTTGTATTTTGGAAGATTATGATAAAGTTGTGTTAAAATTGGCAACTAGGGCCAAACTCCATGTGGGTCATCTTATTTATGGCAGCTGATTTTTTTTCTTGGATCCCTCTCATCGAGAAGTGTAGGATTGATTTAAAGATCATCTAATTTCGATAAGTATTCATGGAGTTATGAATTTGTTTGTGTTATATGACAATTCGTCAAGGGCCAACGATCAAATAAACCGCACGTGGTCAACGTTTTAGTATAAATAGAGGTGTTCTTCAAGTCATTTCAACACACACTTGGGATCTCTTTCTCTCTCTACTTGTCTTTGGGTTTTAGTAGGAGGAGAGATCCTAAGGTATAACGCTGCCCTGATCCTGAGGGCAGAAAGCCGGAAAAGTCGGAGCTATCGGAAAAGCTGGAAAATCTAAAACTGTTGGAAAAGCTGGAAAAGCCGAAATTGTCGAAAAAGCCGGAATTGTTGGAAAAGTTGAAAAAGCTAGAACTGCCGAAACTGCCAGGAACAGCCGGAACTACCAGAACTATCGGAAACAATCGGAACTGCTAAAACTACCGGGAACAGCCAGAATTGTCGGGAACTGTCGGAATAGTCGGAGCATTTGTCTTCGAAGGAGAGCAACATGCAAGGGACAACTAACTAACATTGGGACAATTGTATGATACTTAGCAGCGAATACACCAAGCATGCAATGTTACAGTTAGCATGCAACAACAAGCATGCTAAGGACAACAAACATGCTAGGGACAACAAGCAAGCAAGGGACAACAAGCAAAGCAAGGTGCAACCAACGCATAGGTTAGGATGGCAACATGGTGCAGCAATGGCACATAATGCAGTACAATGATGGGTATAGTCATGATTAATGAAGCATGAGGAGATGCAGCATAGTGATGATGGGTGTAGCATGGTGCAGCACGGTGAGGTGCAGCATGATGACGAAATGCAGCGCAATGATAGGTGAAGGAGTCACCTTGGAGAATCAGTTGAAGCAACATGTCTTCAATTGATCTCATGTATCATCTTCTTAGAGATGATCTATGCTCTTATCTAAATAAGTCAAAGTGTTGACTTTTGTTGTAAACATACTATCTCTCTCTCTCTCTTTGCTGAACTATTGAAGAACATATAAGAAGAATTGATCAAGGGTTTCCCCACATTGGGGTTTTTCCTTGGCTAGCGCCACATCTTATGTCTTCTTGTTTTGGCTTGTCTTTTGCGATTTATGTTTATGTTCTATCTGCAGTTTACTTTAATGCTGATGTGATTGCTAATTTGGAAAAGTTTTGGAGCTAACTGTGAAAATTGAAATAAATTGCTCTAAGCATAGAACATACCTAAAATTAACATGGTATCAGAGCTAAGGTGAAGGCAATGCCCAAGCAAGAGTGAAAGAGCAATCACCGAATATAGTTGGAAGAAAAAAAAAGGATCAATGGATTCCTCATCCCTCTTCAAATTCACCAAGGGTGAAGTCGAAGCAGAGAATATTACCAGAATGCGTGCACTTCAATGGAAGATCGGATCTCAGGGTGGAAGGAAAGGCAGATAACTGGTTTGGCCATATGTGAAGGAGTGTCCGAATCAGTGTTGCACTAATCGCGATTTAATCGAGATAAAATCGGAAAATCGCGATTTTTTCAAATCGGCGATATTATCGGCTGATTAAATCGCAAAAATTTAATTTAATTTAATTTTATTAATTTAATTTATTTTTTTTGTTCAGTGAGAAAAAATCGCGGAAAAAAATAAAATAATATCTATATCTATATATATATATATATACATAATTTTTTATTTTTTTTATGAGGAGGAGGAGGTGACCCAAGCTACCCCTATCACTAGTAGAGGACGTGGTCTACCTCCTGTAGCTCCTAGTTCTTCAGCTTCTAGAGCACAACAGAGTCTACTACCAACTCCACCAACATCTACATCTAGAGGGGCAAAGGAAATCAGTAGTATTACACTTTAGTTATTTGGTTCATTTCATTGTATATGACATTATGACTCATGATATGAGATACATTATTATATTTTTTTCTTGATATTTTTGAGGCTGAGTTGGGAGTCATGAGTCAGGACTTACTATTAAGGACATGATTCGCTGTTATGTGTGATGTGGCACTAGAAATGATAATTAAACATCTTATATATTAGTTCTTTTATCATATTTATGTGTCAATGTATTTATTTTATGTTGTAGATGCTTTAGATATTAAAAAAATTGAAAAAAATGAATATTTTTGTATGTTACGATTTTTACCGATTTTTACGATTCATTTTCCGATTTTTTCCCCCACGTTGAATTAATCCCGGTAATGATTAGTGCAACATTGGTCCGAATGGCAGGGACACATCACTTGATGATGATAACATTCATTCCAGGGATATCTTCAATGACCAAAGGAATGACAGGTAATGCAGTTCATCAAGGAAATGGTCTACTCTTCAATGAAAGCAAGGAACTCGAGGTATGAAGAATCAGATGTTGTTTCTGATAAGATAAAGAAGCGTTATCTTGTATTGGCCCTCTCTGGCTTATGGATTGTAGTGCTTCAAGGAACTTCATCGGATAGATGGGTGCACTCTCTAATTTGGTAGAGATGGAAACAATCGTGGGATTATACTTAGAGCCGATGCCACCCATCTCGGAAAGGGTGTAGGGAATGTTAACCCTCAATTGAATGAGGGTAACTCGCTTCATTTATAGAATCTCTTTTATGTACTTGATTGTAAGAACTTGGTGTCCATCTCGGAAATGGAAGTCAAAGGTTTCAGGGTGGCATTCATCGATGGAAAGGTACGTGTTAAAAAAATAGAATTTTCAAAGATGCTTTTTCTCGTGGGTTCTGGGTTGGCAATTTGTATCAAGTTGCAGGATAGTCCATTGGGGATCATGTCAATTGAAATATCGCATTGATAACACCGGAGGTCTACCTATGGGGCCTTACCCGATGTGAGTTAGATGGTGATAGGGATTTCTAAATTCAAGCAGAGCATGAAGGTACATGTCTGAGATGTACCGAATGAAAAATCTTATAAGGGGACCATTCCCCTCATGCAGCAGGTCCACAGGTTTGGAACAATCCGAGGAGTTTGAGATTCATGATTGGGAATCTCATGTATATAGGTGGAAGAAAGCCCTCTATGGCTTGAAGTAAAACACCCCAGGCGTAGTATGAGAGGATTGATAACTGTCTGATGAAGCTGAGATTCACTAGGAGTGAAACCGATCCAAACCATTACCCGAAGGTTGTGGATGATAGACCTCTCATACTGGCACCTTATGAGGACGACCTGTTTCTGACAGGTGTAGACCCTCTCATTTGCAAAAGTAAGAGGGAGTTGGATTCCAGATGTGGAGTGATAAATTGCAAGCCTGTGACTACCTCGAGGATCTTAACTTTCAGAAGTTAAATGGTAGTGATGTTGGACCAAATTTGGGAAATGCCTCTGAGTTTCATAAACTCATTCGCGTTGATGTTCTTGGTGAACTTCCATCCGGACATATGTTTTGCAGTTAGCATGGTGAGCTCATATTTGGTTGAGCCTCACTGGATTGGTGCCAAGAATCTTCTGAGATATCTTCAGGGCACAATCTCTCATGGATTGAGATACACTGCCGGAAATATGAAACTGCATGATTATTCGAATGTTGATTGGGTAGGCAGTGTGGAGGATCACTAGAGCACTTCTCAGTGTTGGTTCTCTTTCGATTCTGCTTCGATATCATGGATGAGCAGGAAGCAGAAGTCGGTTGCCATAAGTACCGCCGAGACCGAATACATAACTACGAGTATGATCTCGTGTGATGCTGCATGGTCGCAGAAGCTCTTAAGTGAGTTGTTTGTACACATGATGAATACCACTGTGATTCTCTGTGACAACCAGAGGTGGGATTCGATTATTGAGGAATGCCGTATTCGATGATTGTTGCAGCAGATAGACATCAGATACTGCCTTATCTGGGATATCGTAAGTCGATGAGCGAGGAGGCTCCTTCGCATTGAGATTGATGTACAGGTCAAATCTGTGACTTTCCTGAACGACTTGGAGTCGTTGAGAGACCTTCTTATAAGGGTCCTGCATGTTGCATGCATTGAGCTCTGGGAGCTTTGGGGGCTTGTGGTACTTACTGGAGCAATATACGACCACATGCCGACTCACCCTCCCTTGGTGGTGCACTATGCACAGGATGACAGGTTCAACCATTCCCTGTGATACCTCGTGGCGACTATGGAACAGGATGATTAGTTCTCCTGTGGGTCAAGATGATTAGTTCTCCCATGACAACTGTGGAACATGATGATTAGTTCTCCTGTGGGCTGGGATGATTAGTTCTCCCGTGGCAATTGTGGAACAGGATGATTAGTTATCCCGTGGCAACTGTGTAACAGGATGATTAGTTCTCTTGTAAGCTAGGATGATTAGTTCTCCGTGGCATCCACTGGACAGGATGATTCGTTCTCGTATAGACAACATGATTAGTTCTCCTGTCGAGGCATCCTGCCCAAGCAGTCTGGGACTCATGGGAAGTACCTCTCATTTGATCAATGAGCAGGGAAATGAGGATAGGGACCATAGTAGTTCTATAGATGGACGCATCGTTGTATGTGAGTGGAGTGAGACACTCTCTTGTGACATTGATCTGGGATCAATATGAGTGGTTTGAGACACTCTCTTGTGATATTGATCTGGGATCAATAAAATTGAATTCGGGTCAGTAAGAGTGATGTGACACACTCTCTTCAGATGAAACTGACTTCGGGTCAGCAGAGAATGGTATGAGACATTCTCGATCAATTATTCTTCTTCATGGTTCAACAGAGTAGAGCAAAGCAGAGCTTAGCAAATCAGAGCAGTGCAGGGCACTGATGGCAAAGATAGTATAGTCGGACATATGGATTAGCAGATGGAGTTCTTCCTAGTTGAGAGGGAGTGTTAAAATTGGCAACTAGGGCCAAATTCCATGTGGGTCATCTTATTTATGGTAGCTGATATTTTTCTTGGATCCCTCTCATCGAGAGGTGTAGGATTGATCTAAAGATCATCCGATTCCGATAAGTATTCATGGAGTTATGAATTTATTTGTGTTATAAGACAATTCGTCAAGGTCGGCCAACAATCAAATAAACCCCACATGTGCTCAACATTTTAGTATAAATAGAGGTGGCTTTCAAGTCATTTCAACACATACTTGGGATCTCTTCCTCTCTATACTTGTCTTTGGGTTTTAGTAGGAGGAGAGATCCTAAGGGATAACGCTGCCCTGATCTTGAGGGCAGAAAGCCGGAACTGCCAGAAAAGCTGGAACTGTCGGAAAAGCCTGAATTGCTGGAAAAGCCAGAACTGCCGGAAAAATCAGAAAAGCTGAAACTGCCGGAAAAGTCAGAAAAGCCGAAACTGCCAGAAAAGCTGGAACTGCCGAAAAAGCTGGAACAGGCGGAACTGTCGGAATTGCCCTGAACAGCCAGAACTGTCAGGAACTATCGAAACAGTCAGAGCATCTGTCTTCGAAGGAGAGCAGCATGCAAGGGACAACTAACTAACATTGGGACAGTTGTATGGTACTTAGCAGCAAATACACCAAGCATGCAATGTTACAGTTAGCATGCAAGGGACAACTAGCATGCAACAACAAGCATGCTAAGGACAACAAGCATGCTAGGGACAACAAGCAAGCAAGGGACAACAAGCAAGCAAGGTGCAACCAACACATAGGTCAGGATGGACTATCATTGACATTGTTAGACGAGATAGTTAATATGTTGGTAGACAATAGTGGCAGAGGGAGCAACCAGAATTACCACAACAAGATATGTTTCAGTATGAGAGGGTGCACCTAGTCATGGTGACAAGAAAGCAACTATGATGATAGACCTAGTGAAAGGAAGCTGATTTGTTTTATGAGCCACAACATGTTGCTCAACATTGGAGTACTAGCATGGTACAATTGGTCATGGCAAAGTCAATTATGATTTGAGATTTGTCTCAAACAGTGAAGTACAGTTGCAGATTTAGATTGCAGCAGATAGTGCTAAAGACAAAGAGTTCATCAAGATATTGCTTCAGTTTGGGTTCCGTTATAATTTCTTGGATGAGCATGAAGCATTCATCTGTTGCACTCAGTATTGAGGAAGTTGAGTATATTGCAGTTGGATTGACAAGTTGAGAAGTAGTTTGGCTTTAGAGGCTACTTGCAGGATTGTCTTCGTTAGGTGCAGGTGCCAACCATGATGATAGGTTGAAGCACATTGGGATCAAGTACCACTTCATTCGAGACGTGGTGCAGAAGGGAGCAATGAATCTCCAATATATCTCCACTGATGAGTAGATGGTTGATATTCTTATGAAGCCTCTATCCAGAGTGAAGTTTGCGTACTTTAGGGACAAGCATTGATCCGAATTGGATCATTATATAGTTTGTCCAATATCTCGATGCATTTGGAGTGGAAAAAGTGGAGGAATCAACTCATGGGACCGTTTTTACCCGCGGGACCCAGTTTGGCAAAACAGGGTCTAAAACCTTCCAGGAGCATTTTGAGGCATCAAACAACGTTTTTGGGGGTAAAACTTTCCAACGGCGCAAAAATCACGTCAATTGGAGTCCGTATGCAAAAGTTATGCCACTTAGAAGTTGACCTTCCTGTTTTCACACCTATAGTTAGTGAGGATGCCGCGTCAGCCCCCATTATTCATGGAAAAAGGGCTAGCCACGTGTTTTTGATGTAGAAGACTCTAGAAGAGTCTATTTTGTAACTCTAGTTAAGAGTTGATGTAGTCAAACTTAACCACTAGTAGGCTATCGGGCTGTGTTATAACCGAGCCACTAGGAGGAAGAGGCATTCCATTATTTCCGGAGCATTTTGTTCCATAGTTGGGCAAAGATAACCAGGAGAGATAGGAGGTAGAGCACACATCGAGGATCTGTGCACTGTAGCAGCCCACGAGCCACAATCATTACTTCTTTGTATCTGCAGCCATATTTCCAGACAGAGAAAGAGAGTGAAGCGACCTCACCTTCCAGCTAGGTTTTCTCCTGTAAGGGTTTCCTAGAGAGCATATTTTGTGTATTATGTGTGTGTGGGCTTATTTTGTCGTTCTCTTCTTTTCTGCTTGATTTACTTTTACATGCATGCACTAATTACAATTAATTTTACAGATCTAGAAATTAAATAAAACTGTTATAGTGTAGAATCTCAGATTTTTAATATAATATTATGAGATCTGTTGTGACGAACTGTCCAGTGGAATATCCACGACAGTTTACAGATCAAGCATGGACTTGTCGAGAATGCCTCTCATTGAGAGCGAGTGATGATGAGATAACATCATGGATTGACACTCTCTTTGTGTCATTATGACCTTGGTTGGAGAATGGTTTGATAGATTAGATAACATTATGGACAAACATTCTCCCTATGTTATTATGACCTTGATTGGAGAATGGTTCGATGGACAAACATTCTCCCTGTGTCTCTATGACCTTGGTTGGGGAATGGTCTGGTAGAGGACAATATTCTTCTATAAGAAGAATAGTCCTAGAGGCCGCTCAGATGAGTAGGAGACTCCCAACATCATGCTCAAATCTCTTTGTAGAGTGAGCTTATTTGGCATCGGGCCTAGGATGAAGCTTTTGAAGTTTCACCTAGACTATGTATGGGGACTAGTCGTTTGATGGTGAACCAAGACTATGTAAACTAGTCGATGCATATATGTCACGAGTACCATGACTGTAAGTCTGGGGTACCAGCTACTTGATTGATGCTAGTGATATTGATATTAATGATGATGCTTATCTTAATCTTGATGCTTCCTTAGAGAATTTGTTAAAATTGAGAACATCTAGACCATCATTATGAATATCTCCCTAGCTAAGAGGGATTGTTGAATTTTGTAGCTATGGCCGGTCTTCATAATTAATATTTTTATCATGGATGTACTTGTAACATTAAATATTTATGTAAATCATGTTCTTCATGCTCAAAAGAAAATTATGTTCTTCATGTATTTGTCAAAAGAAAAATATAAGACATGTTCTTCATGACCTTCTCAAAAAACAAAATCTGAATTTTGAATTTTTGTTTTTGGCTCCACAAGAAGTCCAAGATGGCCCTCTAGTGATCAAGTCGGCCTAGCCCCTAAGTGGCATCTATTCGACCCCCTTGAAAAGACTATAAATATGCATTCGTTCTCCCTCCAAAGAGGGAATTTAGATCAATCATATCAAGTATAGTTCTGCTCCTCTAAGTGAAGAAGAATAAGGCCGAGACAAGGAGAAGAAGTCTGAAGTCAAAAGGAGAGAGAAAAGACCTCACACATGTGGAAATTTGACCTTATGCTGCTCGCACGTGTTACTGTTATTGGCTGAATTTTTCTATGGTATCATTCTGTGGGTAGTCCGAATTTTTGAGGAAGAGAGGCCAAATTTCAGACCTCTATTGCAAACCTTGATCAAGTTCACATGAGCAGATTGTGGAGGGCTTTGACTTGGATTCTTGGTGGACAGATTTGTTGGTCAATTTGTCTATTGTCTTGACTTTGATGTCTCTCTTGTTGAATTGATTCTGTAAGGAAAGGTTTGTTGGGTTTTTACCCCAGTAGGTTTTCCCTGGGTAAACTTTGTGTTGGCTTTGTTCATTATGATATTTACTGTTCCTTCTACTGTTATGGTTGAATTTATGAAGTGTAATTGCTTGATGAAGACGTTGTAAATGCTAAAAGGATATATATATATATATATATATATCACAAGTAATTATGAATATTCAGAAATTAGTGCTAATTTATATTGCAGTTGAAATTTCAATGCAACTAATGGGTCATCTTGGCTTAAGTCATTGCGATTTTCCCTCACATCAGGTTTGTTGAAGTGACCATTGGGACTTGCAAATTGCATCTACTGTCTCCTAATTCTTCTCCCTTCTTCTAAACTATACATCTTTGTAATGGCAACTTGAAATCGCTTTTTGACCTCTGGATCTTCAATGGGAAGAATTCTACCAAGCTTTGCCACATACCATTTTGGGTTGAATGCATATGCTGCCATATGCAAAGGTGTATTCATTTGGTTCCACCTATGCGCTGAATAATGGGTTGAATTTGGGTCATATAGAACTCTAATGAGGGATCTTTATCACAAATGACCGCCATCACTTGACCCAACATACTATCAAAGGTCTCATAGATTTATCCAAGACTAAGAGAGTTTGTGCCAGTGTAGGAATGACCTCAACTATAGGACGTAAAAGTGACACCAAATAACCACAATCCATCGACCAATAATTATCCAATATCTGAGCCCTGATTTTCTTCCCCTTCCTCTGTCTTAGATTCTACCCACTTGCTCCAATTTGGTGTCACAACCATCGCCTACAATGCTAACTGCATCTCCAACATCCTCTCTAATAAAAGAAAATAGCTAGAATATCTGGTGTCTGTAGTCTTGAGGGATTCCTTCCTTGCGTGGGACCTATACATGGCTAAGGAGGTGTGGTGGTTGCAAATAAATATCTGCACATTTTTTGCAGTTGTTACCAAGCTAGATACCCACTCAAAAGCTAGATACCCACTCAAATTTTCCAATGTCATTCAGTGCATTGTTGGGTGCATGCACACAATAAGGTGTCCAAAAAACATGCCTATATTTACTTTGAATCATTAATTAAACTGATCTACATAATGCTCCTGCATCTATCACAACTTGTACAACATTTGTAGGCCCAACCTCCTCAATAGTATCACGAAGAAGCTCAAATTGGAAAGTTGCATCTTTGCGTTTTCTAGAACAATCAATAGCTCTAAGAAAGAAAAGCCCCTCTCGGCAGGTAACTATGATGTTGATAAGTGGACATTTGGCAATGTCTGTCGGTGTCCACCCATCCATAACAATAGAACAACCTTCTCTCACGCATGTTTGCCTGATCCTTTCCTTTTGCACATTAATATTGGTCGCTTGCCTTTCTAAGATCATTGTCCTCAACTTATGTTCACTCGGGGGCACATATGAGGGTCATGCTGCCAGAATTTTTTTGACCATTTCCTTGTTATAAGGAGAGTGACTAACATGGAAAGGAATGCCTTTGGCAAAAAGAAATTTACCAATGGCATCATCTGTATGATCACGGTTCAACTTACCATACATCAATACAATAGTTGGCTCACTGCACAATAATAGGAACCCTTATGTTTGGATGAAGGTACCCCACTCCCAATAGGAAATGGTGGAAACATATGGCCCATGGTTTTCTTTCCTTTTGATTTTCTTTGGGAGCTTATAGATTCTTCCACATTTTGATAAGATTAGGCCATGACATTTTGGCTTGAGAAGGTGCCCTTTGCATCTGTTGCTTTTTTAATCTTCAAAAACTTTGATCTTTGTAGCAAGGTTTTTTTTTACATAGATTAACCCCTTTGCCACCTAGACCTAAAAGATGCATCTTGACCTGATTGTAACTCCCAACCGAGGGATGGCCACAAAAATTTCATGTCCAATGGTGTGTCCCACCTCTTTTGCTTCCTAGTTTTGGGTTGTTTGAGGGGTCAACCACTGGATACTTGGTCCAATGTCCCATATCTCCCACCCTCGATGTGCATTGTCATCCCCCGAAATTATTGGAGGGTCTTTAAGCATATTGGGTACACATCCCCATGTACATGAAACTTGCTGTAACATAAGAAAATAGTGGGGTTTCTGCCCACTAGATGTTTATCAGCAACCGTATAGTTTGAAGCATTAAAAAATGCAATGTGGATGACATGTTCTTCCCCATCACCAACACAACTGTCTTTAACAATCACAAAGCAATTGGGCATTCTTTACCTGGTTAGAAGCATTAGCAGATTTAAGAAATGTTATTTTCTTGTATAAAAGGAAGAGAAAGTAATGCACTATTTTTTTCCATTGATCCTGCCATGAGGCTTAATATTGCAATCCGCTGTTGCCTTTGAAGAATGATGCTTTTCAAGGATATCAGCTACGTGCTGGCTAGGCATTAAAAGTTGACTCAGAAAATTGGGTCTCAAATGGCAATAACATTGATCTTGTCCTGCAATTATGGGGAAACAATAAGACTGAAATGCAGGTCTACTTAAAACCAAAATTACCCATTGGCTATCTTAGCTATGTTGTGGACAAAGTTCATCCGTCTTGTGCTCACTACGCTAGGTGAAATTGCAGGTCTAGTAACAGAGGGAAGAAAAAGCAATTCACAAAACCTGTACTGTTTCTGGGCTAGGTTCTTGATCAAGCAGGAAAATGGTGAGAGCGTGATTGTGGAGTTGTAGTCTCTCAAATGGTGTTTTCAGATGTCTCTATTCTATAGTTTTAACTTTTAATGATGTTTTGGCTTACATTTTCTTGATGAGTAACAACTATAGGCCTATATAGGTAGGGTATTTTTTATCATAACAAGGTTGTTTTGCCAGGTAGTTTTTGAAACACTTTTTTCCCTCATTCTGTTTATTTCAAAAATTAAGTTGCATGTTACACCACCACCTAGGTTAAACTAAACTCCTTTGAATTAGAGTTTTTTGACATTGCTTAACATTATTAATGTTTAGGTAACTTTGTAGGGTTGGATAATTCATATTGTATTTTCTGTTAATGCTTTTAATATTTTGCTAATATTCTCTCCTATACTTTCACTGGCACTGGCTTTAAATTCTGGAATGGGATGACTTTGTAGGAACCTTTTCTTAGTGATAAATGTTTGTGTTAAAAAAGGAGCTAGTGTTATTAAATTTTAATGGTGATTATGCAATGTATGTACAAATGCTGTACTTATTTTTTTGAGGGCTCGTTTTATGTGGAAATGAGCTTTTTATTATGCAATTTAGAGAAGAGGAACAAAGCTTTGTCTTTTTTTGGCACCTGTCTTTGGAAGCTGTACCTTATTTGTAATTACTGGACACTGTCTAAAACTTTATCTTTTTGGGTACCTTCCTGCCAAAAACTTCAATTGTTTTTTATTATCAGTAGATGACATCACTGTAGTTGGACTGATCACTGATCTGTTTTACATAATCATTGTATCAGGAGAAGACCATGGACCCTTCTGTGAAGCCAACTGTTCCTTTAGTGGCACGGTCCACAGTGCCCATGTATAACCAGCAAATGCCTTTTGCGGAAAATGATGATGGTATTACTTATGAAGGTCAGTATAGTATTGTTAAAATAAATTACTGGTTTTTACATTGGGTTTGTGGTGATATTTTTAACTTGCAATTCATTATGTATGGGGAAACACATTTTTACATGATTATCGTTTCTTCAACATGTTTAGGTCTTTCCATTTATGTGCAGCATTAAATAGTTACAACTGATTTCTTCATTTACTGTTATATATTTTGCAAAGTTGTGAAGGAACATTTTTCTTTTGACCCCATTTCTTAAATTTTATTTTTTGGAATTTGATGCTTGAAAACATACATTCCAAACTCAAAAAACTAAATGGAGTCATTCCTGTGTGTGTGTGCGTGTGCGTGTGCATGTGCATGTCATATTTTGTGTAACTTTCGTTTTCTCTTTGCCATTTTGGAAATTCTCTAAAATATTAAAGCATGTGTGTTGCCTTTACGGGGTATTTACTATTTTGTAAGCTGCTACTTATTTTGATACTAAATGCCGCTACATCATTTCTGGAATTAGACATATTCTTGCAAATATTGAGATTATTTCACAGTATATTATGTGAGGTTTTCAAGTCTAGAATACTATCTGTTGAAAAATTTGTGATATTTGGATATTGTGATATTTATCAAAATATCAGGAGATGATGGAAAATATTGGTTGTGTGGGCGGACCTTTTGAAAATTTGGGATTTTTCTGCTCAGTTTGAAGATGACAAAAGAGGATCGAAAACAAAGGGGTTAGTCACCATTACATTTGCCTTAAAAGGGGGGACGGAGAGGGGGTTACTTTAGATTTTAGAAGATGAAAAAAATAATGTTGCAAACATAGCAAACTCATCCTCCAATCTGGTGGACAGGTCATCAATATCTGCCAATGTTGCGGTCTGCTTCTCTTGCTTGCCTTCTTTCTCTTTAGACACCGGCTGACGTAGTGACCAAGCTCACCACATCTGGATTCTGAAGCACTTGACCTTTGACATATCTTTCTTCTTCTTCTCTCCTTTTGAGACTTGTCCTTGATTGTGACCCTTCTTCACTTTTCCCTTACCTGCAAGGGCTACATTATCTTCTTTCTTTTCCACCTTTGGTCCCTTGCCACTACTGCTGGTAGAACCATTTGCGAGGTTGAGTCTTAACTCCTTTTGAGTGAAGTCACTCCATAGGTTCTCCCAACCTAGAAGTGTCTTGTCCATAAATCACTTGGATGAGTGTATGGCACTCCTAGGTGAACCCGTTGAGAGCTGTGCGCACCAACTCACTATTTGATTGTGTTTCTCCAATGGCTGCAAGTTCATCTATGACCATCTGAATCTTGGTGAGATAGGATATACAGATTCACGACGACATCCCACATATCCTTTGCTGTATTCTTGTTTGCAATATGTAGGACGATATGATCCCGAACTTCGTCTAGGGCCGTCCTCTTCGCTTTGGACATCTCCTTGAATTCCCGTAACTAGGTAGGATCTGTCAGTTCAGCTAGAACTGTTGTCATGAATTCTTTCAGACAGTGCTCATCCAATAGAAATTGCATCGTGGCCTTCCAGATGCCAAATTTAGACACCCCGTCTAACATGGCCTGATCTTTGAGTCTTACTATGGCCATCTCTACTAGACTCAAATAAACTGGAGAACTATACGCTAGGAAATTTCCTTCTCCTTTCGAAAAATTAACTTTGATTGGACCCTACAACTCACACTAGACTGCATAGTACTACCTCTGGAAACCCTTTTTCACACTATCACTGCTAGCTGTTGAACACTGACGCTGCTCACTCTACCTTTGATCTGGTACTAGCTCGCAATTTGCAACCTCTGCAACACACACTGTTTAACAGTGTAACTCGAACTAGCAATCGAACTATCTGCAATTGGTCTCTTTCTACTGGAAATCATGGTCTCCTTTCTTGCTATTGGAGAACTGGAAATCCTCTATGAATTTTTTGGAAATTCCCTCACTATGCTTGTCTCTTCCTTGCCCTGCACTGATATGCAACTGCAAAACGCTTGCTGCAAAATCATTTCGCTAGATCTGCTATGCAAATTAATTGATCCGCTCACCAGAAACCCTCTCCGACAATCCTACTGTTTGTTGCTACTGCTCCTGAGACAAATCGAGCTTTTTCATCACCTTGAACTGGAAATTTGTTTTTTGCCTCCAGCAATTCGCATTGCCTGGGTGGCCTACGCAGATCTAAAACTCTGTGCTTCAGATCTCCCTTTGAAACTGCATAATTTCAATTCCTTTTGCCTAGAGCCTTTGATTTGATCTTCGACGCTTTGATACCATGTGAAAATCCCTGAATGCAACTATTGAAGATTTATCTTCTAACTGTTAGCAGTTTATTTGTATTTTGTTAATTATTAGTAGAAAATAATGATAAATTCATTGATGCATTCTTCACAATAAAAATGCAGTGGAAATATAAAATACGAAACTAAGAAATAGATGCACATACAATAAAGGTGACACCGTTATTTTTGGACAATTGTCCCCATAAAATCCCAGAAGGGAAAACTAGTGCAACATATGAGGGTTTTATTATTAAGTAGCAATTTGAGAGAATTATTACAACTGGTTGTCCAACTGGCAGAGTTTCGACAATATACTGATCACTACTAGCAAAATATACTGGAGATAAAAAAATATCCCTTTGCCAACCAACTCGGCCTCTCTCCAGCCACTCACACTTCGTAACAACTTGCATTTTTGGATTGGTAATGTGTAATATTGGCCTTTGGAAATTCATACAACACCAAATTTGCCTATAGGTGGGATGTCTAGGCTCCCTTTGCCTCTGGAATCAATTCGTTCATTCAGTCAGAAAAATATGACTCAAATAAGCAATTAATTTGGTTTAAAATATCAGAAAATGGAAACCACATCAAAATTGCTCCATACTATTTTGCGCCGCAAGTTCCAAAAATCTACAAAGGTCCAATTGCAGCCTTAAAAGCAGATATTGCAACACATTCTCAGCTACGTGAAGCCCTTATAGTGGGTGATTTCAATGTTAGGACTGCAAGTGAGCAAGCTAGCATTCTTTGCTGTAAAGAAGATTGCGACTCTATTTGGCTTATAGAAGAGAGTAATCATCAGTGGGAAAGAATTTCAGAGGACAAGGGCTGCAATCTCTTTGGTGAACAATTGCTTACTCTATTTGGGGCCTTTGATTTAGTCATTTGTAATGGCTTGACTAGATGGGCAAAGTCTGGTAATTTCACTCGCAATACTTAGAATGGAGCAAGTGTAGTAGATTATGTAATTTTCTCGCATGGTTTGTGTGAGAAAATGGAGGAAGTTTTGATTGGAGATCAGCTATGGGACTTAAAATTAGATCACAAGCCAATTTATTTAATTTTCTCTTGGACTGGAAAGAAACAATTAGAGTAAAAATTCAGCATGTCCAACAAAATCTCCCACAGGGCATAATTCTTTTGACTCCAGAAAATTGTAATACCTTCAAAATGACGCTAGAGAGGCTCTTTGAGAAGGAGAAAATCACAATTCATGGCTTTCATACTCATGAATTAACACATTTAATTCAATGCGGAGTTGTAGAGTGCAAAAGAGCAAAAATTAAGAAGTTTGAAACAAATTGCTTTCCAGTTAATGCTTGGTTTGACAAGGAATGCAAAACGGCAAAGAGAATGTGGAAAGAATCAAACAAGGATAACATAAAGCTCGAAGCTTACAAGCAGTTATTAAGCAAGAAAAAGGCTAATATCATGGTTTCAAGGAGGGAAGAATTAATCTTCCTTGGGAAAAATAATCCCAAATTATTTTGTAAGGAGCTCCAGCTGAGAAAGATACAAATTGGAAATAGTATTACAGCTTCTAAATGGTTTGACTATGCAAGACAACTCTATGAGCAGGATACCAAGGTTGACCCTCCCCCCTTGGTCAACATTGATCCTGAACTCTTCACGGTGCAAGAAGTAGAGATGTGTATCAAGAAGTTGGGTGTTGGAAAAGCAAAAGACTTAGCTGAACTCCAAGCAGAATATCTAAAGTGGGGCTCAAAGATCCTTGCACCTCACACTACAAAAAATTTCAACAACATCATACAACAGGGGCTTCCCAGAGATTGGACAACTAGTCTGGCAATACCTCTTTTCAAGAGCGGTGACGTCAATAATCCCTTCAATAATAAGTCCATCAGGGTAAACCCTTTGTTTGCAAAGCTATTTGGAAGCATGCTAGAAAATAAAATTAGCAAGTGGGTAAAAGAAAGAGATAAGCGTGCTAAAGGGCAACCAGCTTTTAGACCTAGACATTCCACAGTGGATCATTGTATAACTTTAAGGCACATCATTGAAAAAGTTTGGGAGAAAAATGAAGAAATCTTTTGTTGCTTTGTTGATTTCAGAAAAGCGTTTGACACAATTCCTAGGGATAAGCTTTGGCACAGAATGGAGGAACTTGGGGGTTCCTAAACATTTGAGAGCAGCTGTGCATACGCTGTATGAAGAAGTGAAAGTCAAAATTAGAACTTCAGCAGGCTTTTTTGAAAGTTTTAGAAGTAATATCGGGGTCAAGCAAGGTTGCCCCCTGTCTCCTACCCTTTTTGGTTTATATATCGACAAGGTTGAGGAGTGGTTAAATTCGCAAGTGGGTGATGGTATCTATTTGGGCAAGTTTGTTATAAGGTTTCTTTTGTATGCAAATGACCTTTTTCTGATTGCTAAATCGGCTCTTGGTTTGCAAGAGCACTTACTATCCCTTGAGCATTTTTGTAGAAGTGTGGGGATGCAAGTCAATATCAACAAAACGAAAGTAGCGGTTTTCTCTAAAAAAAGAAAACATAGCTAGCATAAGTTCTACTTTGAAGGCAACATTCTGGAAGAAGTTGCGGACTACAAATACCTCAGAATTGACTTCAACAAAAATCTAAGTTGGGATGGTTGTAGAAAGAAAATAACTTTGGGGGGTTGGAAAGCATTTTATGCTTTTCAAAATGGGTGTAGAGAGGCAGAGTTATGGGACTGGTAAACCAATCAAACTCTTTTTGGGCTTCTAGTGATTCCAGTGATTCTCTATGGTTGTGAACTATAGCCCAACAATACATCTGGCACGCAGTGGAGACAAATCGAGAAAATTCAGAAACGTTTGATTACAAACAAATTCAAGATTAAAAGTGTAGTTCCTTATGCTATCGTTAAGTGAAACAAGGGCTTCTCCTATTGAAGCAATTGCTATGATGTGAGTCATAAAGTATTTAAAAAAAATGAGCAAATGGAAGAGTGGATGGCCTAAGGTTGTCTGAGGAATTTACAGGGTAAGTTCCTTAGACAGAACACCAAAAGGACACCACTCACAAACAGATCACAGATCAATACACCAGTATTTTGACGTGGTTAAAACCCTCAGAGAGGGAAACAGTTCACGGCCTGCGCCAATGTGGCTACTACAGGCAATTTATTAATAAAAGAATGAAAATTTACATAAGCTTCTCTCATGCACGGTGAACCTACAAATGACCCTCCATGCGCTTTAAATAGAATTCATGGACCAATCGGTGTCAAGCCACGGATCAAGTGTCGGTAATACCGAGGAGAGAATGAACCGTCGGATCACTACATATCGTGACCGTCGGATTGTAAGTTACAAAATGTACAACGGTAAAGAAACACACTTTACCTAACTCTATACCTAACTCTATACTAGACCAAGTTGAACTTAACTATTTCCTATGTGTCGGAATATCCTAACATCCCCCCTTAAGAACAACTTGGGATAGGATTGAAGGATTTACAAATATGACACAATAGGAGAAGGAAGGAGGCACTAGAGCCTATCCCCCCTTAGTGACAACTTCCTGAACTCCAAGCATATATCGAAGTTTAGTGAACTTCGCCTCTGTGAGAGCCTTTGTGAAGATGTCTGCAACCTGATCATCTGTTGAACAATATTGCACTTCAAGAACATGGTCATGAATGAGCTTTCTGATGAAGTGCATGTGAAGTTCAATGTGTTTGCTGCGCCGATGCTGAACTGGATCTTTGCAAAGCCGAATGGCACTTTGATTATCACACCAAAGTGTAGTCGGATGCTGCTGCTCAAAGCCAAATTCTGATAGGATCTGACGAAGCCACAAGGCTTCCTTACTAGCTTCCACGCCACCACGATACTCTGCTTCTGCTGACGAAAGAGAAATGGCAGCCTGTTTCTTACAAGCCCATGTAATAGGTCCTGAACCAAGAGTGAAGACATAACCGGCAGTAGACTTCCGATCATCAGGGTCACCAGCTCAATCAGAATCAGTGAAACCAACTAATAGAGGAGCTGCTTTGGCACTGTAATGAATCCCAAACTGTATTGTACCTCGAACATAACGAAGTATTCTTTTGGTTGCTTTCCAATGACTTTCATGGGGGTTTTGCATAAAACGAGCAACAAGGCCAACAACAAAGGAAAGGTCAGGACGAGTATGGGTTAAATACAAGAGTTTTCCTACAAGTTGACGGTATAAGCTAGCATCAACTTCAGGAGAAGTACAAGAGACTGAAAGTTTGACTCCAGACTGAAAGGGAGAAGGAGCTGGCTTACAATCTTCCATGTGAAAATGACGAAGGATATCACAAGCATACTTTGACTGGGAAAGGGAAATACCCTCCTTGGATTGCAAGACTTGAAGACCGAGAAAATAGTGTAAGTGTCCTAAGTCTGTCATTTCAAATTTCTTTTTAAGGCTGGACTTCACATGGTTTATAAGGTTGGGATCACTACCAGTAAGAATAAGATCATCAACATAAAGAACAAGGATGATAAGAGAGTTGCCCACTTTCTTGGTGTAGACAGTATTGTCAGAATAACACCTAGAAAAGCCAGATTCTAAAAGAAAGCTATCCATTTTGGCATACCAAGCCCGAGGAGCTTGCTTGAGACCATAAAGAGATTTCTTAAGTCGACATACAAGGCTGGAGTCTGTTTGGATGAAGCCAATGGGTTGTTCCATATAGATTTCTTCATGCAAGTCCCCATGCAAGAAGGCAGATTTAACATCCATCTGATGGACTTCCCATTTTAAAGAGGCAGCAAGGGAAAGAACAAGGCGGATAGAGTTCATATTGGCAACAGGGGAGAAGGTTTCAGTGTAGTCAATGCCTTCAACCTGTGAAAAACACTTAGCAACAAGACGAGCTTTATGTTTATCAACTTTCCCATCTGGTCCATACTTGGTTCTGTAAACCCATTTGCATCTAACAAGTTTTCGTCCCTTTGGTAGAGGAACAAGATCCTATGTATCGTTTGCCAATAATGAACGATATTCTTCATTCATAGCTGCGTCCCAATCTGGATGGCCTAAAGCTTTTGCAAAGGTGTCAGGAT
Source organism: Pinus taeda (assembly GCA_000404065.3). Taxonomy (NCBI): domain Eukaryota; kingdom Viridiplantae; phylum Streptophyta; class Pinopsida; order Pinales; family Pinaceae; genus Pinus; species Pinus taeda. The sequence continues at coordinate 454,262 of APFE030196549.1, forward strand.
CATAATTTGCTGAGACTTGAGCAAGTAAAGAAGAGGTTTTTTCGAACTGAGAACGTGTACGACGCTGATCTGTAGGATCACCAGCAAGATCACCTGCTGCATCCCGAGTAGCATGGACCCATTTTGGAAGTGAAGGCGCTGAAGGAGGATCCTGAGAAGGTGGTGGAGGATTGTCATCCTCACTTTCATCATCTGAAGAAGAAATGTTTTCAAAAGTAGAAAGATAGGAGAGGTGGCACATTCGCCGGACTAGGCTCGTAGGCTGATTTATTTTCATCAAATTTTACATCTCTTCTAATGATAACATTTTTGGACTTAAATGGAATAAGTCTATATCCTTTTACATCTTCAGAATATCCAACAAAAGTACAATTCTCACTCTTAGGTTCTAAAGCTTTATGCTTTTCATCTGGAATATGGGCCCATGCTTCACTTCCAAAAACACGAAAGTGACTTACATCTGGTTTAATGGAACTCCAAGCTTCTTCTGAGTGATATTCTTTAGAACCTTAGTAGGAGTGCGATTTATTATATAATTTGCACAATTAATTGCTTCGGCCCAAAAACTAAGACTGAGTCCTTTAAATTGCAGCAAACAATTAGCCATTTCCTTTAAGGTGCGATTTTTCCTTTCAGCTACACCATTTTGTTGTGGAGTGTATGGAACAGTATGTTGCATTTGAATTCCATTTCCGGTGCAAAAGTTGATGAATGTGTTTTTAACATATTCTCCACCATTATCAGTTCTTAGCTTAAGAATTTGATGTCCAGATTGTTTTTCAACAAAGGCTTTGAAGGCCAAAAATGTGCTAAATACTTCGCTCTTGAGTTTTAAGAAGTATACCCAAGTGCGTCCGGAGAAATCATCAATGAAAGTTAAGAAATACTTGCAGCCAGAGAATGAAGCAACAGGAAGTGGACCACATAAATCACTGTGCACAAGCTGTAAAGGGGCTGAGGCGTGCCAAGAGGCACGCTTTTCAAAACTGTCCCGATGATGTTTTCCGAGTACACATTCGGAACAAACACCATCTCTGCAAGATACCATAGGAAGACCTGTCACCATATTTTCTTTACATAGATGCTGAGGGAGCGATAGTTTAAGTGACCAAATCGCTCATGCCAAAGTTTGCTCACTTCATCATTATGAGCAACAAATACTGAGGGAAGATTTGATGACCAAAAGTTGTGAAACTTATACAACCTTGTGGAATCATCAGCAATACCAGTAGCTAGAATCTGTTTAGGATCTCTTAGATCCTTGATTACAACATCATGAGGTGAAAATTCAACAATTTTACCTTCACCTGAATGAGTTATCTGATATACAGATAGAAGGTTGCTGGATAAGGTTGGAACACATAATACATCATTAAACTGACCATTGTCTAGATGAACAGTTCCAGTCCCTACAACATTAAGAGATCTATCATCACCAACATATATATTTTTGGTGTTACAATCATGTAAAGAAGAAAACATGGCTTTGTTTTTGGCCATGTGATAAGAGGCTCCAGAATCAATGAGCCACTCATGAGAATGAGAAGAAGAAGATACATTTAATGCATAACCAGACTGAGATGATTGACAACGACATGCAGAAAGTGCCATTCTTGAAGATGAAGTTGAAGTTGAAGTAGAGGAATGCTCCACATGGATGTTATGTTTCTTCATTGCGGCTTCCAAGGCTTCCATCTTCTTAAAGCATTTAGATTCTAAGTGGCCATCTCGATTACAAAAGTTACAATGTCTATCAGTCTTCTTCCATTTGTTTTTATTGGTCTTATCATTTTGCTGAAATGATCTTTCATTTTGAGACTGAGTTTGCTTAGGACCCTTGTTTGGTTTAGGACCATTCTTTTTAGGATATGACTTCTTAGGATTCTTTAAATTTGGTTGCTGCTGGGCGGCTAACGCTTTCTTGGAAGAGTTTCCAAGATTAAGAAGACCAAGGTGTAAGAGTTTTTCTTGTTCTCTTATTAAAGAATCACAAAAAGAGTCAAAGAAAGGGGCCTTGTAGTCTTTTCCTTGACAAATGAAAGCTTCCCTTGTAGAATGGAAGGTGGAAACAAATACAGAGTAGGCTGGTCCCAACTTTGTAAGGATGGAATAAATAAGGTTACTATCTTCTTTCTTAACCTTAACACCTTCCAAGAGATATCTAAGGGTCTTGAATTTGGACAAGAAATCTTCAATGCAAGAAAAATTATTAGGATCCAATGTAAGCAACTCATTTTCAAGTTGATGGGCTCTAATTTCATTTTTAATCCCAAAAACTTTAGTGATTTGTTCCAATGCTTCATGAGGAGTATCAAGTTCTGCAATATGGAATCTAAGATCAGGAGAAATAGACATCCCTATCAAACCACGTGCTTGATCTTGTCTATTTTCCCATTTTGCAACCTTGTCTTCATCTTTTGGTTTCTTCTCTTGGCCCGTGGCTATTCTGTAGGGACCTTTACTTCTAAGTAAATCTTCCATGTAGGATGCCCATTGGAAGTAGTTAGTGCTGTCAAGAATGACTTGGCATGGACTTTCCATTTTTTAAAAAACTGAAGTTGAAGATGCTGAAAGTAAGTGTTCCAATGGATAGATCTCGAAAAATTAGGCTGTTTTAAAAAAAACGGCTCTGAAAAAGGCTTCCGGATGAAGAAGTTATGGCTTTTTAAAAAATATTGTTGAAGTTGCCGCAAAGTGCGTGAATGTGCGGGAATGAAAAAAAACGCCCCCACAAAATGGAGATTTGAACCCAAGACCTCTACTCTCTTAAAATAGCTTTGAACCAATTGAGCTATACAAAAAATTTGAGAGAG